>JAGFNK010000173.1:0-98267 GCA_025769875.1 Russula earlei | reverse complement strand
ACAATTTTTTAAAATTAGAGCAACACGCACCTCTGCTACAGAACCAATCGGCGACCAGGAACTTTGACAACAACTACGATCTAGCAAAGACTATGACCCAGAAGTATCTAACACGTTAGCAATCATTATAAAGAATGGACCAAGGCGACTATCCAAAGGCTTACAGGACTGGAACCTTGAAGATGGACTAATACTATTCAAAGGAAAAGTCTATATCCCAAACAACGACACCCTAAGAAAGAAAATTCTAAAACTACACCACGACTCCCTTGCCACTGGGCATCCTGGCCAATGGAAAACTTATGAACTGATCAGCCGAAACTATTGGTGGCCAGGAATGCTAACTTATGTCAAAAGTTATGTAGACGGTTGCGCAATTTGCCAAAGTACAAAGAACCGTCCAAAGACAGAAACACCCCTTGTACCGATTACACCAGCTGGAGAAGTATGGAAAAGCATTACTATGGACTTTATCACGGACCTACCGATTTCACAAGGCTTCGACAGCCTCCTAGTCGTGGTAGATCGATTCAGTAAAGCGATAATCATTACCCCTTGCCACAAGACAATCACAGCAGACGAAACAGCGACACTAATCATGAACAATGTCTGGAGAAGAATAGGGCTCCCAACACAAATAATATCGGACAGAGGCCCTCAATTCGCAGCAAAAGTCACTCAAGAACTATGGAAAAAGTTAAATGTCAAAGTATCACTAAGCACAGCATATCACCCACAGACAGACAGAGAAACAGAACGAGTTAACCAAGAACTAGAACAATACCTACGAATATTTTGCAACCATCAAGCAGACAATTGGGCAGAACTAGTTCCCTTTATGGAATTCGCACATAATGCCAGACAACACAGTGCTACGAACAAACCCCCGTTTGAAGTCTGGTATGGCTTTAACCCAACATTTGCTCCGCCCCTTGCCTTACATCAAAGTTCCCTTCAATCCAAGAAAGACTATCAAGACTAAACCAACTCAGAGAAGAAGTAGCTGCCTCCCTGAACCGAGCAACAGAAATCATGAAGCAATCAGGACCTCAAACCTCCACATTTCGTTTTAAAGAAGGGGATCAAGTATGGCTGGAAGCCACAAATCTATGAACAACTCACCCAAAAGCAAAACTAGCCCCTCGACGCTATGGGCCATTCAAAGTCACCACTGCCTATCCAGTAAACGTTCGCCTCGAACTACCAAAGTCTTGGAAGATACACCCGGTTTTTCACCACTCCCTGATTAAACCTTACAAAGAAACCATTGCCCATGGTCCTAACTTTTCAAACCCGCCACCAATATTAGTCGAAGGTGAAGAACAATATGAAGTAGAGCAGATCCTAAACTCTCGGCTCTCCCCAAACCACAAAGGAATCCAATACCTAGTTAAATGGAAAGGGTATACGGTCGCAGAAAATACTTGGGAACCAGCATCTAACCTATCAAAAGCGCAATTACTTGTTAAAGACTTCCATCGGAAATATCCGAAGGCGCTTAGAACAATTCTCACCAGGAGTAACCCCTAAACCAACAACTCTTATCATGACCTCTGTCGATGATTACCTTTATCCTTGTTACCAACAAACTTTTCAGAGAACTCCTGCGATCACATGCACTCAATCGACCATGGCTATCCCCAAAGCAATCCATAGGACAAGGGAGACCTCCTCACGAACCAACAGACTTTGACTCTTCATATGCAAACTACTCCACCTTCCAAAGAAACAAATTCCTACTGTTGCAGGAGCAACAAGTCTATAAAGAGGGGATGAATGTTACGAACCAAGGCCAAGTCCTGGCCAAGGATTGTCCTATTTTACTCAAGAAAGACCTCTCTCACTTTGCATTGCCGACTCCCTTCCATTTTCTGGGCTATCCCTCCTGTGGTACAAGATATTGCTATTGCAAAGGCACTCAAACACGACCAGGCACCGGTTTCCTAATCGGGTAATCATCGCGTGGCAGCCACATGGCCACCCAGCCACCATGGACCCGAAACAGCAGCACAAACTCTTAGAAACTGTTGCATAAATCATCTGATGTCATCAAGGCTCCAATGACATCATGGCTGACTGAGCGACTCCACAGTGACCTCATAGCCTCACTAAGCACCCCACAGTGACATCATAATGATGTCATCGCTCCACAATGATCAGTAATGCGCTCAGTAAGCCTGAAACTTGGCATAAGCAAGTTTATGCCTCTGTAGTCCTATTGGATGGTACCAAAGAGTCTAGAATAGTCCCAGTGCTTTGTAATCGACCCTGTACACTGTATATAAGCCCCAATGAAGCATGGCAGTCGTCAGACTGTCCATTTGTGATACTCTCATACTCCTGGGTACTCCCCTGCGACTGCTCAGTTTAAAGACTTCCCTCGCCTCCAAGGTACTCTTCAATGACCGCCTTGTCTAAAGCCCCTTCGCTGCACTGGCCTCTAGCCTTCGCCTCTGCCTCTTGCAACACTTACCAGTCCCCATCTGGTACCTCCTCATCGTTTGGCTCGTCCTCCTGTTCAACGCCGCCTTCGCCGCGTATCATCTGTTCCGACCCTTGCCCACCTGCTCCTGAGTCCTTAGTGATCAGCAGTACGTGTCTTGACATCTTGTGAGAATCAGGGGTCTTGGTGACAACACAGCCTTTGCTAGTGTGTACCATGGAGGAGGAAGATAACTGATAAGTCTTCGCATCTAGAAGGCTTAACAGTACAGGAGTTTTCAGATAGAGAGCTTGAAGGCTCTTCTAGAGATGAGTGATTCCAGAGGTGTAATCCAGTATATTTACAGGAGAACAAGGCTAAGGCTTATTCTCCTCTCAGAAGGTCTTATATACACAGGTAATCTGCTATATCAAATAGTAGTCACAAGTTGATCAGGGTGGGCATGAGTAGGAGTCATGTTAAACACAAGTTAGGAGTAAACAAGTCATAATAAACAAGTCAAACATGAGGCTGAGTATGGGTAGGGCTGTCCTGGTTGCTGGTCCATTCCGAGTAGCCAGTTCTTGTGACAGTTAGTTAGTTTAGGGCTGGTCATTTGAGGACTTGTAGTTTGGTTCAGGGAATAGAGTTGCCTTTAAGGTCCCTTATATAGTTCTATTAGGGTCCTTAGAGTTGACCCTAATACTTCTATTAAGGTTCTTAGTGTCACTTATTGTTGTTGAGATTATCATTGATTTGGTATGTTACCACTATCCTGGGACGTTGTGATGTAATCACAGCTCAGACGCGTTGACGTGTCGGTTACACGGACCGGGCATCTCCGGCTCAGCTCATATGCTGAGATCTGCGTTACTTACAATGATAAGTTAATTGATGACAATCGGTAGCTACTAACGACTGATCCTTGTATGATCTTTGTTTCTTATTGATGGTAGCTACCTGCAGTGTACTTAGAGACGCTCTGGAGTACTTAAGAGCGTCGTATTTCGATAGATCACTTCAGTCTTGTCTTACACAATACTGAAGTGAGTACTTACTGTTTCCTATCTTATCTCTCGCATCTAATCATGCGTTGTAGATATCTTTTGATAGGTATTACTGAATTATAGTCTTGTCTTACACAATACTGAAATATCTTTTGATAGATCTTAAGGATCTTATCGCTCTTATCATAACCTGTGCCCATCTGCTTCAACAATTGTCGTTTTCAGATAACGTGACGCGCCAGAAATGTCTGAAAAGAAAAGGGTCAGTAGAAAGAACTTGATGTATCTCGCTGAATTCTAAGCAAAAAATCATAAAAAATAGCCCATTCGAACCAGAATGAAATGTACTTTCTAAATATTCTGTTCCGAGAACAGATACATTGAATTTCGGACATGCCCATGTCGGGTAGGCACGGTCACGGTTGTGGGAATGATGTAGGCGTCTAGCACTTTGTTCCCTGCTTCCTCTCTGATGGCAAGAGGCCAAAAGGTTTCCCTTGAAGTCCAGCAAATTGTGGTTCGAATGTCAGCTGCGCTCTCAAAGCAAGATATTGCAAATTACACAGGTGTATCAGTTCGCTCGGTTGAAAGGATTCTACAATGCTTCCAGGAGCACAATGCTGTCTCAGATGTAGCAGTGGAGTGGCGTCGTAGGTCTGATCAGGCACTACATGGAGCAGATGTAGAGGTAAGCATATGTGAAACCGCTACTGTGGGGTATTCCTTGTTATGAACCAAGGCCAAGTCCTGACCGTAGATGGTCCTATTTCACTCAAGAAAGACCTCTCTCATTTTGCATTACCAACTCCCTTCCGTTTTCTGGGCTATCCCCCCTGCAGTGCAAGATATCGCTATTGCAAAGGCACTATAACTCGACCAGACACCCGTTTCCTAATCGGGTAATCATCGCGTGGCAGCCACATGGCCACCCAGCCACCAAGGACCCGAAACAGCGGCACAAACTCTTAGAAACTGTTGCATAAATCATCTGACGTCATCCAAGCTCCAATGACATCATAGCTGACTGAGCGACTCCACAGTGACCTCATAGCCTCACTAAGCGCTCCACAGTGACATCATAATGATGTCATCGCTCCACAATGATCAGTAATGCGCTCAGTAAGCCTGAAACTTGACACAAGCAAGTTTATGCCTCTGTAGTCCTATTGGATGGTACCAAAGAGTCTAGAATAGTCCCAGGTCTTTGTAATCAACCCTGTACACTGTATATAAGCCCCAATGAAGCATGGCAGTCGTCAGACTGTCCATTTGTGATACTCTCATACTCCTGGGTACTCCCCTGCGACCGCTCAGTTTAAAGACTTCCCTCGCCTCCAAGGTACTCTTCAACGACCGCCTTGTCTAAAGCCCCTTCGCTGCACTGGCCTCCAGCCTTCGCCTCTGCCTCTTGCAACACTTACCAGTCCCCATCTGGTACCTCCTCGTCGTTTGGCTCGTCCTCTTGTTCAACGCCGCCTTCGCCGTGTACCATCTGTTCCGACCCTTGCCCACCTGCTCCTGAGTCCTTAGTGATCAGCAGTACGTGTCTTGACATTCCTAATGACTATACTAGTACCTGTTTGGGAGGATTCATGATGCACCTGATCTGTACCTTGATGAGCTGTGGGATATGCTTGCAGCAAATTCTGGGATACGTGTCTCAAGGTCAACCATCTGGCGTACACTGCGAGCTGGCGGATTCACAATGAAAAAGGTATGGGCACTGAGACTTGATACATCTATTGGTGACTTCATGATTTAGCTTTCGCGTGCTGCAATTGAGCGCTCAGAAGAAAAGTGGCTTGCATACCTCAATCGAATCAGCGTGTACTCAGCCGATCAGCTTGTTTTCGTTGATGAGAGCTCTGTAGATCGTCGAACAACATATCGAGGGGCAGCTTGGTCTATTCGTGGTACACAGGCACAGCGTAAAGCTTTCTTTGTTCGCGGCAGACGGTAAGTCACTCAATTTCTGTCCGATTCCCTGTTTGACTCCATTTCATAGCTTCTCCATGCTTCCTGCCATCTCATTCACTGATGGAATTATACACTGCAAGATTGTTGAAGGCTCATTTTGCACCGAAACTTTTCAACAATTTATTGGCGGTCTTCTCAAGGTTATGGAACCATACCCTGGCCCCAACTCCGTCATTGTTATGGACAATTGTCGGATTCACAAGCATGCGGATATTGTCAACTCATCAGGAAAACCACATCCTACTAGAAACACCTAGAATGAACTAGAGTGTACTAGAAATGACCTAATATAGTAATTCTAGTCACTTCTAGTCACTTCTAGTAGTGACAGTTTGGCTGATGGAGATGATTGAGTCAAGGTTTGTAATAACATACTAGACCTGTAATGCGTTTGACGTGACCTACTTCCACCAGGGGAATGCGTTGCGAATTCCTGCCTCCATATTCACCTGATTTGAACCCAATTGAGCTCGCGTTTTCGGCAATGAAGTATCACATTCGACGAAACGGTGATTTGGTCCGCTTGTCAATGACTGAATTATCCGACAGAGACATATATACAACCCTACTTGATGCACTTTATCTTGTTTCTCCCTTGGACTGTCGTGGCTGGTACAAGTATTGTGGGTATTCTTAGTGTTGTGTTATTCGTACTCTCGACAGTTGTACTTGCCAATATGATATTGTAGAAGACGAAGTGGTCAAGACCCACGCGACCAGTGGGCTCGCGATAAAGACGACTTGGACTTGACATACCATTCGCCCACCATGACCTCCACATCGCCCACTCCTGCTCCCGTCATCCCTGTTGCCCCTTTCGCCGTCCCTGCCACGCAAGCCGTCGCCCCCGCACCTTCAGTCCTGTCCCTGCTTCGCCCACGATCTCAGCTGCTGCCTCACCCCCGCGCTTGCACACCGTCGCATGCAATTCAGTCGCCACCGCCCCAGACTCATCCGAATCCGTCGCCACCACGTCAGTCCCAATATCATCAGCAGCTTCCGTCTTAGCCTTGCCTGCCATCGTCAGTACAGCACCGCCCGCCGCCGCCTCAGTAGTCTCATCGCCAGCCGTCTCCGTTGTTGCTGTACACGCCCCATCCGCCGTAGCATCCGTAATGCCAGTCAGTTCTGCTATCTTAGTTTCCACCACCGTCGTCTCAACCACCACCGCTGCCAGCTCCATCCCGTCTCACATGGCCTCACCTTCACCTGCCTCAGTCGTCTCCTCACCAGTTCTCACGCCGCCCACAATGCCAGCTGCCTCCCCTGCCCCATCAGCCGTCAGTTCAGCCTAGTCCGCCGTATCTCCAGCATCTCCAGCCGCCGCCGCCTCTGCCCTGTCCGCTGCCTCAGCCCGGCCCACTGTCTCACTCTCCCATCGCCAGGCGCCGCCACTGCCCAACGTCTCCTGTCGCCGCCCCACCTCTAGTTTTATCTGCCGCCGCCGCCTCAGCTCAGTCCGTCGCCCTCTTGGTTTCATCCTCAATCTCAGTCGTCGTCACGCCTAGCGCCAAAGTTTCAGTCACGCACAACACCAGCAACGACGCACTGCTGTCGCCTCACGCCACCAGCATCGCCCAAGAAGACCAAAGGCCTCGAACCCAAGCTCAGCAACGCCGTCCCGCAGAAAGATCAACAGCCGCCATCACGACGTCGCCGCAGGAGAAGCCGTCGATGCAAGCACCACGCCGCACCACGCCTCCCCTTCCATCGCATTCCCGCCCACACGTACGCCCTCATCCCCGCATGCTGCCATCACCTGCAGTGGCAAAGACCTCGTCACCGCGGCCCCGAGATGATTACCAGAGACCCCTCACGTCTTGTTTTAGGTTTTTGGACGCTGACCCCACACACTCTAGCTCAACGACTACGGCAAGCGTTCGCAAGGCGAACCACGCCGTCCGCCCCCTCTTGTCTCGTCACCCGTTTGCGCGCTATCGTCCACACGTCCCACCGCCACCTGCTATGGAGAAGACCTCGATGCCACGGCCGGAAGACGTCAGCGCGACAGCCACACAAGCCGGGCTCGCCGCTTGCCTCCGCAACAACAGCAGCAGCAGCAAAAACAACGGCAACGGCAACAACTTCAACGACACCAGCAGCACCACGTCGTGACGACACATTTGACACGCCGCAAGCACGCCACGCCCCCTCCTGTTTCGCCACACCGCGCCCGCATTCCAGGAGACAACGACACCAGCACCACTGCACGCAACGACACAGACGACACATTCGACACGAGGCACACACCGCAAGCATTCCCCGCCCCATCCTGCCTTGCTGCAACGCCCACCCCCTTTGCGATGACGAGACCACGCGCGCGCAAGGCTGAAGACTCGCTCAAGACGCTTTGACCGAGGACGGTCAAAATTTCAAGCCCCTGGGAGGTGTAAGGTAGGCAATCGGTTGGCTACGGAATCACGCGTTCCAAATGCCTTTCATGCAGTCTCGCCAGATCTCGTGTAGTCTCTTACTGATGTCACTACACATGTTTCCCTATTTCCTCTCTCCTCCCTCCTGTATATAAAGTGTTTAGCTACTCTCTGGAATAGAAAAGTCTCTTCTCCCCTCTCTCCCCTTTCCGCGCTGGACCAGTCAGCCTTACAAACTCACCCGCGCGTTCCTGGACTCGTTACTGTAGTATGTACGTAATTCCCTCGCACCTCACTTGCTCACTTCATGCCACCCAAAAAACACCGGGCAGTAAAAGCAGTTGCAAAGCCAGTGAGCCTTGTGATACGCAGGCCAAGGAACCAGATACAGGTGAGTTACTTCTTCATTGGAGATAGGCACTCAGTAGCTGACCTGTGCTGTTGTTTTTCATTCAGAGCGTGCACCAGCTCTAGCTTCTTCAACCTCCAAGGTGAAGGGAAGGGCTGCTTGTACGAGATGTAGGGCACGGAAGACCAGATGCGAGTGGAATGGGGATGTTTGCAAAGCATGCGAAGCAAAAGGATTACAAGCAGACTGCGGCATTGTGACATCTCAACCGCCCTGTCAATGCAGTACTCGCAGCAATAGCCTTCCACCTCATGTGAGTAGTGCCCAAATGTCCAATGCCATGGTATTCTAACCTGAGCATCAGTCAGGGCCTGTTGGAGCTCAAAATTCGGATGCGACCACTCAGCAGGTTGCTGTCGCTGGGCGAAAATGTGGCTACTCAGATGCAGGAATGAGTATCTCACTTTCTGCAGAGCGTCAGTATAGACGAGCTCGGAAGAGCAATCCTATCCCTTCATCTTCATCAAGCAGCACCAAACCCCGTTCAACTATGAGTTGAACCAACAGCTCTACTCTGTTAGAAACAATCAGCGAATTTGATGAAGATCGGTTGGCACAAGACTCCGGCGAGGACTGGGCACACGATGCTTCCATGGATCATGGCACATATGAGGCGACAAAAAGCTTTGTTTCAGCCCTGATCGAATCTGAACGTGACAAGTCTTCAAGCGGTATGGCTAGTGATGATGATGCAATGGAGGTCGAACCAGTGCCAGTCCCCCACTATGCCCCAGGTCGAAAAATGTTGTCCTCAGCGGTTCAGAGGAATCAAGTTGGGGCGCCACGATCCTTGAGCAAAAGCAGGACTTTCCCAGATGGCCCTTGATGACGATGAAACTGACCCAGAGACATGTGGTAGGTTTCAATATGCGTCATTTATGATAAATATGCTCACTACTGTATCGTACGTAAGCCTTCAAGATTCCTTGTGCCATGAGAAAATCTGACGGCAGTTATAGTCCATTTGCCATTGATTCCACCACAACTCTCCACAATCTCCGTGACACTATTGGAGAGAAGTTAGGCCGGCATCCAAACGCTTTGCAGCTACAATACAAGCTGTCTAATGATAAAGTGAAGGCCCCCGCTACTTCAATTGAGGATGAGAGTGAACTCGAAATCTTCATCATGAAGATGAGGGCTCTAATTGTACCTCTGTGCCTTGCAACCGGAAAGCTCTCAAAGCAAGGACCTCCCAAGAATCTCATGGTCTGCTTTGAAGATGGAACGATGGAAGAGAAAAATACAGGAAATGCGGACGGAAAGGGAAAGAAGGTACACACTGACAATGTATTGCTCACTTGGCTCTAACAAATCTGATATTAGAATCCTACTTCTGCAACTGCTCCAGTCATTGATCCCCTTGAGAAGGAACGAGAAGAGATCCTTGATAAACTGTGGAATAAGTGGCGATGTGACTACCATACAAAGATGGCTGGCCGCGATGCCTATTGTCACCCAAATACATCAACTGGGGTCTGCTACTGTCTGAGTTTGCAAGATCTTGGGCTCTGGTCAAATGCTGTGGTGCGTACTCTATCATTTATTCGCAAAATGCACAAATGATGGGTCTGGATACTAGGTGAAGAATATGGCAACCATAGAAGAGAAACCAGCAACGATCTTACTTCATGATGCACGAACGACCAAGATTCACTCAACGCGATTGCCTGATCTGTTTCAGGGAGCCACTCCTTTCGGCACAATGGGGGGCCATGGCATTACAATTCCTATCGTCCTTCGTCCAGAGTGGGGCCAGTACCAACAAATCCTCAGTGCGCAACCAGCAGGCAATCAGGTGGCACCACCACCGCTTCCACCAGCTGTCAAGATATCTGTTGAGATTGAACAATGGTTTCAAGAATTTGAGGACAACCCATTGCGCAATATGAAAGGCTTCAAGTTTTCGGAATTCAGTAGAGTGCTCAAATCACAAGGCTTCACCCAAATCACGCAGCTATCCCGGAGTTTCATCACCATCCAGGACTTGCAAGGAGTGTTGAAAATTGACATGGGAACAGCCATATTTATTATGGATTACGCACAGGAGGATGTTTGACGATTCAAAGAGGCTGGTGGGGTACTTTACCATTAGCTGCAGTGCACCTACCACCTACTGATTTTGACATCTCTGACATTTCAATTAGTCATTCTCGGTACACTAAATTTAGAATGTAGTTTTCATTCCGGTTTGAACATGCTATCTTTTAGGAATTTTTGCTTAGAATTTGGTGAGATACATCAAGTTCTTTCTACCAACCTTTTCTTTTCGGAAATTTCCAGTGCGTCACGTTATCTGAAAATGACAATAATAGATCATTCTATAGTTATTAGAGTTAGTCCAATAATGCATTGTAGGGTCTTTAGTATTGTGTTAGTGCCTATTGTAGAGCACTTATAGTTGTCCCAAAAGGTCCTTAGGGAGGCTATAATACTGTACTTTATGGCTAAAAGGGTTGCCATTAAGTGGGGCTTGCTGTATGTTGATTGTGTTGAGAATTGCTTGTGTGACAATGCACGCACGATATTGTGGACACCTCTACTCACCCTTTTTGTCCATGTGAACAGGGTGACACCATAGAGGCTGGGTTTCCTCTCATAAGGAAGGGTCCTTCAAGGGCCCTCTCCAGGAAATGGTTCATGACACTATCCCTTCCTCCCATAAGTGTCTCTCTTCACTCTCCTGAGAAGAGTTCTCCTCCTTAAAAACCTACTTTCCTCTTCTCTCTGTGTGTACAAGGTCTACAACAGACTTGAATGCATATAGCTAGTGGAACCAGCCCTAGTCTATCCCATTACAACTTACCCTAGCTTCTCAACGGACTGAGTTGTTCTAGGAAGGGTCCATTGGCCATAACCTGTTTAGCATAAATGTCACAGGTACAGATACTTCAGACCAGACCAGCAACTGGGCTGGCCTACCTGGACCTGACTCATGATTAGTTCATGTCTGATGACTTGCCTTTTGACTCGTGTTTACCCCAGTGTTCCAGCATGTTCTCACTTTGATCACCTCACTGTTCCCTTAAGGACACCATTTGATATAATGTCTCTCTTGTATATAAACCTGTCAGTCGATGAGAACAAGCTCTAAGCTTGTTCTCCTGTGAAATATCACTGGTTTCAGCTTCCAGACTTATAGGCTTGCAAGTGATCAAGCAATTGTCTCAGAAACTCACTCTATCATCTAAGTCTTCAGACATGAAGACTTATCAATAGTCTGTCCTCTCCACAGTATGCAATTGCCTTGGCATTGTCATCACCGAGATCCCCAAACCTTGCAAGAACTTGTTGTTCTCACTCAACTCAGTGTGCACGTCTCACATGTGAACCAATTTGTCAGCAACACTGCCCCCAGTCGGTGACATTAGAACAAGCTTAGCTCTTCTGAACCCTCAACCCTGAACCACATGCCAACATGAATAAATCAATCTCTCTCAAAATATGACTACAGTTTGAGACTGGAAGTATAAAGGGCTCAACAGACCAACAACAGAAGGATTGGCAGCTCTGAAGTGTCCCTTTGAGCTGCTCCCTGATCAAGAGAAAAATGTCCCCAGCATGACCATGTTCAACAATGGTGTCAAATTCTTCGCAGTACAAACTGATGGTGTACCCTGGACAGGGTACTATGTCAGTTGGAAAGGAGCCAAAGTAGCCCTTAGCCATCTCTACAGACTTTGGTTTGAAATTGTGAGACACAGAGACACCTGGGAAGCGATGCACATCATTAACCTAGCCTTCAGACTTGCACAAAGTCCCCTTGAAGGTATCGACATCACACAACCGACAAACTCAGGAGAACCCCTCCCAAGTTCAAAGGTTCCTAGCTGCGCCCTGATTCCCAGACCTGCACCCCACATCAACACTACAATGGAGCTCGAACCATTGATGACAACAACCATCTTTGTCACCACCACTGACCTCAAACCCACTCAACCATAACCTGCATTGTCCAGTACATCACAGGCACCTCCCCATGCCTCCTTATTCCAAGGATTTGGAGGACACAGAAGACACCCTTCAAGCCCTGACCCTGATCCCAATGACTACAACATGCACACTGATCATGACCACAATGTGTGGGGCACTGACAACAGAAAACTCAAAGGAATCCCTCTGGATTTCTCCAATAGTGACTGCGCCTGCATGCATGCATTCCTGGTTGTGTTCAACAGGTTTATGTCCATGAATGATGATAGCAAAATTGCCAGAGATCCAATCAAGAGGTGTGCCTACTTTCTCTCACTTATGAAAGGGCCAAAGGTTGAAGGATGGCTCGAGGCAATGGATCAATGGCTCAAAGATGTACAGGACGACCCAACAAACGTACCACTCAGACTTACCATGTGGGAAGCTATGTGGCAACAATTCCACTGCATGTTCACTGACTACGTGGAATGTGAGAAATGTTGAGATTACCACTGCTTTGGGCAGTCTGATGTAATCACAGCCCAGTCGCATTAACACGTCGGCTCCCACGGACTGGGCGCTCTTGGCTCATGCGCGTCACTCACACATCAGATCAGCCTGGACTGGCTCAGCTCAGATGCTGCAGCCTGCGTATGTTACAATGATAAGTTAATTGATGCTGCAGCCTGCATATGTTACAATGATAAGTTATTGCCATTTTCAGCGCACTTGGTGGAGCTTGAATTCCACCCAAATCATTGCAGAAACCCCCTCAAACATGTGGGATGAATATCTCCTTCAAAACAGGTTCAATTCATATGAAATTTATTGTCCCTGAATCGCCTGAATGAGGGCTCAGCAGCCCCATTGTTTTTCATGAGATTTGAGTGAGAATTGGTGGAGCTGGACTCAAGCCACCTCCACATGTGTATTAGATGAATTACAACTCAAAATCATGGTCTATATCTATTATTTTTCCCTCATGTTGTACCCATGGGCTGTCTTGAGGCAGCCCCATAGTGTTTTTGACTCAAGTGTTGTGGTGTGCAACATTGTTTCCAGTGCAATTGGAGTTGCGGCCAGCCACTCATCACCCTCTCACCTCTCAATTCTGACCATCCTTCTTGTTTTTCAAAGACAGAGAGGAGTGGGTTGCAAAGAGGGGTCCTATTCTGAACTCTTTCTACTACAGAGTAGCTAGGGTGTTTTTATATACAGGAGAGAGGTACTAGAGATGAAAGGCATGAAAGTGAATCAAGACTGGTTGAGACAGTGTAGCGAGTCCGGGGACGCATGAGTGAGATCATAAGGCTGACTGGTCCAAGGTAAGAGGAGAGGAGAGAGGGGAGGGGAGCAGTCCCAGCTGGAATGCTGAGTGCAGACGTGGACACAAAGATGGCTTCTTGAGGCAGACAGAGGGAAGAGCAGGCAAAAGGGGATCTTTTTGAACTGAGTAGCTAAACAGTTTATATACAGGAGAGAAGGTACTAGAGATGAAATGCATGAAAGAGAATCCAGACTGGTCAAGACGGTCAAGGTGGTTGTGAAAGGCTTGAGATGTGAACGCATCTAGTGTGCTGAGGCATGCATGCATGCATGGTCAGTGGCAAGGGCTGGGCAATGCAATCAAGGTCTTGATGTCACACGCGAGATGGCTTGTGGTGTGCGGTCTGTGGACTGCCTGGAATGAGAGGGAGGTGGCAAGGGATGAAAGGGAGCTGAGGTGTCAGTCTCATGTCGTGTCGTGTCGTGTTTTTGCACATGATTTCGAGGCCAGCCATAATCTTCCTTACACCTCCCGGGGGCTTGAAACTTTGACCGTCCTCAGTCAAGCATCTGAATGCGAGTGTTTTGAGCCTTTCGCATCTGAATTGAGGCGGTGGTCATGGCTGCTTGTGCTGCGGAAGACGCAAAGGCGGCGATCAGCGATGGTGATGACAGAAGAGGCGAGGGCGATGGGAAATGGAGGCGATGGAGACGAGGGCGGCGGTGACGAGATGGCGGCTGCGTGGCAGTGGTGTTGTCTTGTGGCTGTGGCGGCATGGTCATCTCCATTGCAGGTGATGGCAGCAGGTGTGGACAAGGAGCGAAGGCGTAGGCGGTGAGCATGAGTTCATAGATAGAGACATAGGTGGCAAGGACCCGAGAAAGAGGATGCATGGGGTGGCTTGCACAGGGGTGGGATCTGTCGTCTTGCGGCAGCGGTGGCAGGGTCGTCTCCACTGCAGGTGTCGGCAGCAGACATGGGCGAGAGCATGCGAACAGATGGGGAGGTGATGTGGGAGGCGGTGTGCAGTGTGCTGTTGGTGTCAGCAACTGCTTCTCCTGCGGCAGCAGCATGGCAGCGGCTTCTGCTCCTGTTGTGGCATGTTGTGGCTAAGTTCATGGCCAAGGCCTTCTTGGTCTTCTGGGGTGGTGCTGGTGGCGAGGGGTTGTGACAGTGCGGCAGTGCTGGTGTCACACAAAACTACTAAAGCGGTGGCTGAGACTGAGAAGACTGAGGCTGAGACTGAGAAGGTGGTGGTGGACTGAGCTGGTGCAATGGTGGAGGCAGACAGGGCGGAGGTGATGACTGAGGGCAATGCAGGGGCAATGGCAGCTGTGTCTGACAAGGGTGTGGTGGCGGTGGCTTGTGAGATGGTGGTGGAGCTGGCGGTGTGTGGTGCTAAGATGTCAGTGGCTGAGGCTGAGGCTACAGCAGCAGCTGCTGAGACTAAGGTGACTGGCAAGGCTAAGAGTGCGGTGGTGGCGGTTGACTGATCTGAAGCTGGGGCAATGGAGACAGCTGGCAAAACTAGGGGTGTGGTGGTGGTGGCTGAGACTGAGAAGGCTGAGGCTGAGGGCAGGGTAGAGACGGCGGTGGCTGGCGATGCTGGTGCTATGATGGACTGGGCTGAACTGACGAGTACTGGCGAGGCTAAGATGGAGACTGATGCGAAGTCGGTGGCTGGCATGACTGAGGCTACTGTGGCGATAGACGAGGCGACAGATGAGACTGAGGGTGACAAGATGACTGAGGGCACAGGAGTGGATGAGATGAAGGTGGGGGTGGCAGATGAGGCCGTGAGGGCTGAAGTGGTGGGCGGCACTAAAATGTCGGTGGGCGAGGTTGAGATGGTGGTTGTGCATGGAGCTGAGACAGTGGCCATAGCAGGCGACACTGAGGGCATGGGAGCTGGTTGGGAAAAGATGGGGACAGTGGCGATAGGCGATGTCACGGCTGAGGCTACGGCGGTGGGGACAGATGAGGTGGCGACAATGGCAAATGCGGGCAATGATGGGACGGCGAGGGCAGGTGGAGCTGAGGTGATGATGGCTGGCGAGTCAAGGATGGCGGCAGTGAACGAGGTGACAGGAAGGGTGGATGAGGTGGGAACTGCAGGGACGATGGGCAAGGCAGGTGAGGCGGAGGCGATGGTGCACGATGTAGGGATGGAGGCTGGAGCAGGCATAGGTGCAGGGTATGTGTAGTCATCTTTGTCTTCATCCGCAGAGCAGAGTTGGTGTTCCCGCTGAATGTCACAGGAACGCTGAGAGAATATCTTGACTAGTGTGTCAAATACTTCTCGGAAATGGACAAAGTGCCTCTGCTGTTCATTCGGGCGCCAGGGGCCAAGATGTTGGGAGACCATCCGGCGGTCGTCTGGGTGGAATCCAAGCCAGAATGACTTGTCGCAATCTTTGTAGCACAGGCGGTTGCATGGATGAGGGGACCACAGATTGACCTGAAACTCCAGTAGTATTTGTCTACATCTTCCTGGTCACACATGTGGAGTCTTGACAAGGAGGCGATAAGGTCCTCCAGATCCCACTTGAGCTTGAGGTATTCTAACTGAGTCGGCATGCTGATGGATGGTGAAGACAGATGGCAGGTTGACGCAGGCAGTGTGACTAGCATGGCTGCGACTGTGGGTGTGGAGGGCCAAATGCACCTTGGAAGGGAGCGGTGCGACTGATGCAGCTGAGACAGCAGGTGTGGTGGGAATGAGGGCAAAGGATGGTCAGAATGGAGAGGTGAGAGGGGCAATGAGTGGCTGGCCGTCACTCCGATCACATTGGAAACAATGTTGCACACCACAACACTTGAGTCAAAAACACTATGGGCTGCCTCAAGACAGCCCATGGGTACAACATGAGGGAAAAATAATGGATATAGACCATGATTTTGAGTTGTAATTCATCTAATACACATGTGGAGGTGGCTTGAGTCCAGCTCCACCAATTCTCACTCAAATCTCATGAAAATAATGGGGCTGCCTAGCCCACATTCAGGCAATTCAGGGACAATAAATGTCATATGAATTGAAGCTGTTTTGAGGGAGATATTCATCCCGCATATTTGAGGGGCTTTCTGCACCAATTTGGGTGGAATTCAAGCTCTGCCAAGTGTGCTGAAAATGGCAATAATCTACCACAGTGATTCTGGTACTCGGATCTTGCTCAGCACTATGGATCACGATCAGTCATCTTGTCCAGGGTATGCACTTGGCTAGCAAGCTTGGCTAGCAAACGAGACTTCTTTTCTCAGCTGCCCCTTAGTGATCGGATCCTCGGCTACAAATTATGTCACGGTAACTAGCCGTGTCAGTTCACAAGCGGAAAACAAGTTGATGATAGAGAGGTGTTCAAGAAACGGGCTGGTTCCCATGTATAATGAGTAAGGATCCCTGCAGCGGTCAAAGTGTTTTATGCTAAACAGGTTATGGCCAATAGACCCTTCCTAGTACAACTTGGTCCATTGAGAAGCTAGGGTAAGTTTATAATGGGATAGACTAGGGCTGGTTCCACTAGCTATATGCGTTCAAGTCCGTCGGGGACCTTGAACAATGCAGAGAGAGTAGAGGAAGGTAGGTCTTAAAGGAGGAGAGCTCTTCTCAGGGGAGTGAAGAGAGACTCTTAGGGAAGGAAGGGAAAGGCGAAGAGTAGATGGTAGATGGTGTGTTGAGAGTTGATGAAATGGAGAGGTGGTTGTGGTTTAAGTTTGTGAGAGTGAAGTGGGTTGCAGGAGAATATGTTGGACAAGAGTAGGTTGGATTCTACAAGAGACCAAGCTTAGGGCTTTGGTCACAAAGTACTGAGCTTATATATACAGGAGAAGCGCAGCAATAGCTGCGCTTTGACTGTGCTACTAGTATAGTAGGAGTCATAATAAGTAGGAGTCATAGGAATGAGGCCACGAATGAGTCAGAACCAAGTAACTGTGCTGCACAGTAGGTGCGCAGCATTGCACAGTCAAAACCAAGAAGTGAATATAAATGGGAATAGAACCAAACAAAGGGAAAGTAACAGCAATCCAGTGTTACCTGGACATGTATGGATCACATGATAACACAGAAGGGATCATGAGACGTAAGAGATCACAAGACCAGTAAGTAAAGGGACGTACACAAGCAAGCAGTCCATAGCAAGAGGTAAGAAGTAAACATAAAAGGAAAATGGTGTGACAAATTATCTATGGTACCTTAGCCGATCTACTGCATGCAAGATAGTGCTGTCACCGGTCCAGCTCAAAACCACTCGGAGCCGAGCTGTAGCCACATCTGAGCCAAATTAAGCTGTTAGTGGCTTGCAGCTCGAAACTGTCCAGAAACAGCACAAGCCATTTTGAGCCACTGCGAAGTGCTAGTCTGCCAGATTTGGATATGGTTGCTCAATTTGGAGAGTGGTCTATGGCTGTCGTGGTCTCGAGCCACTTTGAAGTGCCAGATTTGGATATGGTTGAGTTGTCTGCCACCACTCTGCCTCAGCCCTCTTACCTCTAGATGCACTGGCAAGTACTTATTCCTTTTCCTTTGCTTGTTGAAGGCTCAGGTGTGCAGGCTTCCTAGCACTTGCAGTGTTGCACAGTACTAGTATGAGGGGTGCTGTCTGGCTGGCCACTGAATCATGCATGCCACCTGCCCTTCCAACAGCCCAGGGCCACGCATTGCCTGCAGTCGCAGCCACTGAGTAGCGCCATCATGGGTCCTTTGAGCCCAAATGTCACAAGTACCGGTGCCTCGGACCAGACCAGAAACTGGACAAGCCTACCCAGACAAGCCTCACAATTCCCATGCATTCTCATGACTCACTTGCCTCACATGTACCACCACCTTCCAGCATGTTCCAGTTTGATCGTCTCATTGTTACTTCATGTCTACTATTTGATATAGGAAACATCTGTCTATATAAACCTGTCAAGTAGAGGAGAGCAAGCCCTAAGCTTGTTCTCCTGTAAATATCACTGGATTCTTGCTTTGGAACTTGTAGGCTTGCAAGCGATCAAGCAATCGTTTTGAAAACTTCCCAGTCATCTAAGCCTTCAAAGGCAAAGGCTTATTGCTCGTCTTCCCTCTCCGTGGTATACAATTGCCTTGGCATTGTCATCACCAAAATCCCCGAATCTCACGAGAACTTGTTGTTCTCGCCTGACTCAGTGCACACATTTTGCGCATGAACCAATTTGTCAGTGACACCGCCCCCAGTTGGTGACACCAAAGGCACATGGCTCCCAGAGCAGTGCAAAAGCCTTCAGCATGTCATTGCCTCAGCCATTTCACTCTCATCTGCCATTGCTGCCATACGCCTCTCCCTTGCCCATTGTCACCTCCAATGTTCCAGTCCCACCTGCCATCACCATCGCCTCTGTGTTCCCTGTCATCACCACTGCTGTCACCTTTGCCCCCTCAGTCTTCACACCTGCCAACCCTGCCACACCTGCCTTGCCACTGCCTTTCCCTTTCCATCATTGTCACCTGTTTTGTCCACTGAAGCAGTCACCCCTATCGTACCAGTCCTGCTTGCCATCACTACCGCTCCATCCCCCACCACAGCCACCTGTCTCTTGGCCTCAGCCTACCCTGCTGTCATCTTTGCCTTGTCCATCGCCCCCACCATCTCAGCTGCCTCTGTCTCACTCACTGTCCTGGCAACCATCTCAGCGCCAGCTGCACCAGCAGCCACTGCCCAAGTGAGATTTGCTTCTGTGATTTGGCCTGAAAATGCCAAGATATATTTTTAGATTGCTCACCACACCTGTAGCTTCCTCTCATCTGGTGCAAATCAACACCAGTTCCTAACTTCCCTTCCCTTGACTCACAACTACTGCCGCACTCCCAGTAATCACTGAACACCTTTTCTTTCCCAAATGCTCCCGTGGCACAGGACACTCCCATGCTCTCAGCATTGACACCATGTTTGGGGGTCCAGACTGCATGGCCGCCCATGTCAGGATGGAATGGCATCGAGCACACGTTCTCCCTGCCCTTCATTGTGTGCAGGGCGTGGCCGCTGCATCCACACAGCGTGATCATGCAGTGCATTTTGGAGCCGACAGTGGTGCAGGAGGCTGAGCTGACTGGCGACAAGACCCTCCCAACCGTCTTCTCCCTCACAAGCCCCCTGGTCGAGGCCACTGTTGTCAATCACATGTGAATATCATTGGCGGATTCCAGTCTGTGCCTCTCTCCCTGGTCCACAATGAGGATGACAGTTCCAATCACACTTTGGAACCCCCACTCTCGGCTGGTGACATCATCATCTGGGTCTCCCACCAGGGCAACCTGCTCATCATGGTCAACCCTGAGTGCTGCCAGCTGAGCATCTGGAGATATGCATATGTGAAGCTCAGGGACATGCCCTTCTCCCATGTGCATTCTTGGTTTCACAAGAAGTGTGCTTCCATGGCCACTGGCGCCCCTCTCTGACCTGCTGCCACCACCTACCCCTTCCAACTCCACCATACTATCATTTTCACCACCCACCGCCACGCCACCTCACCCACCTGAAGAAGTTCATGAAGAACACCCAGAAGAACACCCCACAAACAGAAGCATGCCACCCCCTCAGAGAAACAATTGCTGCCACCAGAAGTTCATCAATGCTCAAGACTTGCCATGCAACCTTTTGTCTCTCCTCCCACCACTCACGCGCCATTGTCCACACAGCATGCAACCTTTCGTCTCACCTCCCCACCCACTTGTGTGCCATTGTCCATGCACACCATTGTCCACACACGCCACTGTCACCTTGATGGGAGAAGACCACAATGCCAGGCCAACAAGAACAACATGCAACCCAGGCTTGCTGCCCACCACTTGCTCTATCACCGATGCCTCAATGCCGCCTCCTTTCAAGCTCACCCCTCAACACTATGAAGTTGATGCCACTGCAACCTCAGTGACACAACATCAACATCAACAGCAGCAGCGTCTGACCATACCACCACGCACAACAACACAGCATCCATTCCACATGATCACACACAAATATATCAAGTCATCAACCCTGCAGACTATGAAGAAATGTGCGTAAATCTTCAACTGGCTGTCCTTGCTCTGTTCCCACCAGCTCAGTGAGTTCCTCTTTCATGTCAAAGCCCTTCATGAAACTTATACCTCTGCCTTGCTTTGTTGAAAACTTCAAAAGTTGAAGGGCCTCTATAAGGCCAGGGCTGAGTGAGTTCCTTCTAGCAGTTATGGTCTCTTTGCTTGATGAAAATACCCTTTCACAGGGAACTGAGGAGGCCTGGATGGGAAGGATATCCATTGCTAGTTTAAATAGTGGAGGAAATTGATGTTGGTTTAACTACAACTGTTTAAGTGTGATCCCTAAGATAAAAAAAAAAGGCTTACCATCCAAAAAGTAAGACTATCCACATTTCCTCTGAATGAAATATCAAGATACCTATCTACTTCAGTAGATAAGTCTTGTGCATCAGAGTCTGCTTCCTGATCTTCAAGTCCAAGCAGTTCAAGGGCTCTTAGATGTCTTTCTGGCAATCTAGTAGCTTGAAATTGAGGTTGTTCACTTTGCTCTGGATGTACATAATAATCCTCAAGCTAAAGTGCTTGATCAGAAACAAAAATAAAGTAGAAAAAAGTAAAAAAAAACTTACAGCTTCAAGAAGAGTCAATCTTGCTGTCTCTGCAGCCAAAGATCCTTATTTTCTAAACCACTGTAACTTGAATCTTGGGTTTAGAACTAAAAAGGATTTAGAAAAGCTTATATTAAGATAAGGTTACTGACTGATAGATAATGTATAAGCTGGAACATTGGCAATTTCCTGTTGATACTCCTCTAGCTTGTCTATACCATCTTCAATGATATAATCAACCTCTTCATGTTCATTTTTATGCTGTTTAAGTTTTGAAATAAGGCCTTCAAATGCAGGAAGGGTACCATAGGGTGTAGGACATTTTTCAGCAGATAAGAGTTGCTGATATGAATGAGGCAGCTAAAAAAAGATATTATATATTATATCTGAATTAAAGTCTAAAATGTACATACCTCAAGTATTTCCTTCATTCTAGACAATTTGTCCCAATCAGCACTTTGAAGCTGAGTATTTGAGTTATTTTCACTCAAATATTGGTTAACAGCCTAAGTGGTAAACTGTTAGTATATCTATTCAATAAAATGCATGGCTTACATCTTTGAGCTTTAAGGCTCTTTCAATCATCAAAAAAGTTGATGACCACCTTGAATCAACATCACAAATCAATTGAAGAGATGATAGACTCAAGGCATCTAAAATTTGAGCAAAGTGGTGACATCACAAGGAGGAGGCACGAATCTATAATAATTTTTAGCTGTATTCTTACATATTACCTAAACACTCACATTTTGAATTACACCATGTAGTTTTTTGAGAGAATCTTCATCAGGTATCAATCCACTCATATTGTTTAACATGGCTTTACAAGCCAAATTAACAATATGAGGAAAACAACTATACAAAAATAAAGTTAGATTGAGATAAAAGTAAACACCTTGCATACCGTATGCGCTGCTTAGAGCCAGAAAAGCTGATCCCATGTGATATCAAAGACCTTTGTAGAATTGATACAAATGCATCATTATTGGATGCATTGTCCATGGTAATCCATCCAATCTATTAAATAAATAAATTTTACCTTAAATTAAAAATTTAAGAAAACAACATACCTTGCCAGCAAGTTTGAGGTGATCCAAAATAAAGAGAAATACCTCTGCCAAGCGCTCTCCAGTATGAGAACCAGGGATATGCACAAAGCCAATAAGATCTGTCGAAGGTTAACTGTTTGCTGTATCTTCTCCAGCCAGTGTGCAGTAACAGCCATAAAAGGCTTCTGATCAAAATCTGTCCAAATATCCATGGTAAAAGAAATTTTCCAATAGATTTGTTCTAAAAAATTTAGCTATATATATATAAGCAATAAATTAATAAACTTACTAGCATATCATCTGACAATTGTTTTACTTGTTCCTGTTGAAGCTTTAGAATGTGCTTTCTTATTGTGGTTCTATGAGGTATATCTTGGTCCTGAAGATTATCAATAAGACAAAATAAAATGATAAGCATTAAACACACCTGATCAGTGGCAATGATCATCTCTGCAATGGCATTAGTAAAGAGTTCCTGAGTAAACTTTGACCTTTGCTGAGTTTGAGACTCAATATTTGTGCCTTGAAAGGCTGCAATTGCCTCTAAAGCACCCTTGGCCCTAACTGTGAGCTGAAGTCTCTCACACTCAGAAATCCAGTCCTGCATGTGACACATATACAGATGCCTCCATAGGGTGCCTGTTGAAGTTGATTTACCATAGCCCCGAACTGTATGTGTGCCTTTACTTTGATCTAAAGATCTGGTAAAGTATTAATTCTATTAAAAAATGAAAGAAAATCTGATCATTTACATGCAGAATGTACATCGTCGTTTGTCACCATCTTCCTCAAAGAAAGAAAGAGTATCAGCACCCAGGTTGGCCTTTCTGCCACCTGCTGGCCCTGTTCTGATTTCTGCCTGCTGCTGTCTATGGTCAGATAGTGTAGCAGGTACAGTAGCATCTTCAGTGTCAGAGGAGAGGGAGGATGTATTGAGTTTGAAGTCTTCATCATCCACAACAGCATGTGAAGAAATATTCTGTCCATGTCAAACAAAAATTAGTTTCATTGATTACATAACATAATCTACATACATGTTGCCCAGCGGAAATTTGAGATCCAGAGCTTCCAGAGCTAATGAAAGGATCATCAACACCAGATCTTGGAGCTTGATTGAGCTGTTAGGTGCTGCCACTAGCTGTGGTCACAACAGGGTCAAAGGTGACATGAGGATGTCTTGGAGTTGACAAGGTTGACACAGCTCTTGTTGTGGCTGCTGTGGGTGTAACTAGTGATTATCACCACATATGTCAGTGCTGATAATACCACGCAAATTGAAACCCACTTACGTTGAACAGAAACTGTTGTTTGGAGGATGCCACCAGGCAGATGGACATCTTCAATGTCCTGGTCCTGACCCTGGGTTGCACGAGCACGCTTTGATGTCCTTTTCCTAGGTGATGTCAAGACTCACTGTTGAACTATCCAGTTCAAGAGCGAGGGGTAAGTTCGGAGATGAGTCGATAGACGTCCAAGATGGTGTGGGCAAGGAGTAGAGTCCAGAGTAGTAACAAATACCAGAGAGGTACTGTCACTGTGAGAGTTGAACAGTCATGCAGAGAGGAGGCCAGGATAGTCACAAGGGGATGGTCCTTAAAGGAGTATCCCTGGAATAGAGAGGGCTGTAAACAAATGGACAGTCTGAGGACTGTCCGCTACTTTATTGAGCGCTTATATACTACAAGAGAACTGCTAAATAGAGAACAAGTCATAACCTTGTTATCAAGCACAATAGAGTGCTGAGTAAGAAGTCGGAGTTGTCAAGACATGTACTGCTGATCTGTGTGGACTCAGGAGCAGGTGGGCAAGGGTCGGAACAGATGATACGTGGCATAGGCAGCGTTGAACAGGAGGATGAGCCAAATGACTAGAATGTACCAGATGGGGACTGGTACGTGTAACTGGAGGCATAGGCGAAGACTGGAGGCCAGTGCAGCAAGGGGGCTTTAAACAAGGCGGTCGTAGAAGAGTACCTTGGAGGCGAGGGGAATCTTTAGACTGAGCGGTCGCAGGGGAGTACCCAGGAAGATGAGAGTATCACAAATGGACAGTCTGACGACTGCCATACTTCATTGGGGCTTATATACAGTGTACAAGGTCGATTACAAAGAACTGGGGCTATTCTAGACTCTTTGGTACCATCCAATAGGACTACAGAGGCATAAACTTGCTTGTGTCAAGTTTCAGGCTTACTGAGCACATTACTGATCATTGTGGAGCGATGACATCATTATAATGTCACTGTGGAGCACTTAGTGAGCCTATGAGGTCACTGTGGAGTCGCTCAGTCAGCCATGATGTCATTGGAGCCTTGATGATGTCAGATGAGTTATGCAACAGTTTCTCAGAGTTTGTGCCACTGTTTCGGGTTCCTGTTGGCTGGGTGACCATGTGGCTGCCACGCGATGATTACCCGATTAGGAAACAGGTGCCTGGTCATGTTATAGTGCCTTTGCAATAGCGATATCTTGCACCGCAGGAGGGATAGCCCAGAAAATGGAAGAGAGTTGGTAATGCAAAAGTGAGAGAGGTCTCTCTTGAGTGAAATAGGATCATCTATGGCCAGGACCTGGCCTTGGTTTGTAACAGGAGTGCGCTTACTGAGCATGCTCAGTCATGCTCAGTAAGCTGCTGAGTAAGAAGGCTTTTCCTGATGAGTAAGAGCTTTCATTGTCCACGTGTTTGCTGTTCTAGTGCACATGCGAGCACCTGATTCATTTCCTGTTAGTTAGTTTAGGGCCGGTCATTTGAGGACTTGTAGTTTGGTTAGGGAATAGTGTTATCTTATAAGGCCCTTATATAGCTCTATTAGGGTCTTTAGAGTCGACCCTAATACTTCTATTAAGGTCCTTAGTATTGCCTTATAGTTCATTCTATAGTTATTAGAGTTGGTCTAATAACACGTTGTAGAGTCTTTGATACTAGGTTAGTACCCATCGTAGAGAACCTAGAGTCGTCCTAAAGGGTCCCTAGAAGGGCCCTAATACTGTCCTTTATTGCTAGAAGGGTTGCCATTAAGTGGGGCTTGCTGTATGTCGATTGTGCCGAGAATCGCTCGCACGACAATGCACACACGACATTGTGGACACCTCTACTCACCCCTTTTGCTCGTGTGAACAGGGTGACACCATGGAGGCTGGGTTTCCTCCTATAAGGAAGGGTCCTTCAAGAGCCCTCTCCGGAGAATGGTTCATGACAGGTGATGAGTTGCTGGGTTCCATCTCTTTCCCCTAGGCATTCTAAAAGTGATTCCGAGAGCTTGAGTATGTTGCCAAGATGCCAAAGGAGCACTGAGGATTGTATGATGGCCCGTGAGGCAAGAGTTGTGTGTGACTGAAGCTATGCGGCAGCTTGCTAAGGGCTTACACACACCCTGCTGCCCTGCCCATCACATGTCAGGTCCACCCACCATCTCCCCATCTGCCGCCTCTGTCTTAGCCTCATCCATCCCCACCTCAGTTCTCCAACTCCTTGGAACACGGCGGTGATGTGGAAGAGCCACCATCACCAGCACCAGCATCAGCACTGGCACCTACACCACCACATCCACAGCATCCCCAGCCACTGCCGCCATCTCAGCCTTGTCCTTTGGTGCCTCAGCTCTGTCCACCGTATTGCCAGCTGCCACCTCAGCCGCTTTAGCACCAGCCATACCTCCCACTGCCCCAGTCAGTATCACCATGTCAATGCCTCCAGTGCCCCCTACACTTATGCCTATGAACTTGTGCTTGCCACCCATGCCCCTGCTTCCAGACCACACCACCATCTTGCTGCCACGCCATGAGAAAGATGTCAACAAGGAACAAATAGAACAACCCCACAAAAAATCAGATGATGAAGAACATGCTGCTGCCTTGAGAAGCAGAAGCTGCCACCATTGCAGGCTGTTCACTGACAAACCCAGACACGCCAATAGCTCAGGATGCACACCGCAGGCCACGTTCTATTGCCCATGTGTGCCACTGCCACCTCAGTTGGAGATGACCATGCAGCCATGGCCGAGACACAACAACAAGAGCAATAGCCGTGCTCAACGTCTTTGACAACTTCTGCCCACACCTCACCTCAGAGCCTCTTGTGCCCTCCCTCCTAGTGCCCAACACCCACCCTGCCTTGGGTCTCCTCCATCCCCAAGTTGTCGAAGCCTTCCACACTGACAATGCCCAGAATAAGGCACATGGACATCCCCTCGCACAGGATATTCCTGACTCTGACTTCACCTCCACCTCCACCTCTGTGGATGGCACCACCACCCACAATGGTGCTGCCCTGCCTCTGTACATCGCCTCCATACATTGCCTCCATCCCGGCCCTTGCCCTCAGATCACGTGTGGCACACACATCCCATGGCTTAGGTGATCCAATTCATGCTGGACCATTCACTTGTCACACAAGTCAAGCAGCAGCAGGAAGCTCACAAGGTCACAAAGATTGTACATCCTGCTTCCTCCACTCCAACTTCTCAAATGACACATCCATCTTTGGTACCTGAAATTGTGATAAATCCTGTCACTGGCCCCGCAAGTGTTCCCACCACAATGTTGGTCCCAGCCCTTGCCCTTGGATTGTGCGTGGCACACATGTCCCGCGGCTTAGGTGATCCAATTCACGCTGGACCATTCACTTGTTGCACAAGTCAAGCAGCAGCAGGAAGCTCATGAGGTCATGAAGATCACACGTCCTGCTTCCTCCACTCCGACTTCTCAATTGACACATCCATCTGTCATACCTGAAATTGTGATAAATCCTGTCACTGGCCCTGCAAGTGTTCCCACCACAACAATGGTCCTGGCCCTTGCCCTCAGATTGCCTGCGGCACACACCCTCACACTTGCATAGACGCTTGAGCGCTGGCACACAGAAACAGGAAGGGTGGCTCACTCACAGGCATGATAGGTGGGCTAAGGTGGCTCATGCTGGCATGTGGAGTAGTATGACATGTATCAAGCTCTGGCCAGCACACTGCGCATGGATGGATGAGATCCATGCTCTCATCAAGAAGCTGGGCAAGCTGCTACACTTCTGCCTCCAGCCATCGGGATGTGAGCAGGAACTCATGAGGGAATTCTTCACCGTGAGACAGGTCTCTGGTCACCCTATAGTTCTCAGCAATTGGTGATGCCTCATCTAACACTTGCATGCAACCAACATCATTTGTTACAATGTATCAATATATCTATCTGGATTACAGTATTGTGCTTGCTGCTTCAGTACACTTGGGAGGATGTAGGTGAAAATTTGAACTGATCACATAAGTCACATAAGCAGCAGTTGCCAGCAGTACAAGACTTCAAGTGTTCTCAAAATGGAAGTAGATCCAAAAGTAGACATGGCCCAAGGGCCACATTGGGGCAGCTAACTCAATGACTGGCAACTGAGGCAAGTGCCAAGTGGCAACAAGAGCATTCAAATGTTCTCAAAATGGAAAGTAGATCCAAAAGTAGACATGTCCCAAATGGGGCAGCTCGAATCAGCTCAAGCTGCAAGCCAGGCTTGGCTCAGTCTGGCTCACCCAATCTGGCCAAGCCATTGCTGAGCTGAACCGAGCTGGACCAGACCAAGCCATGACAGCACTAACGCGAGATCAATTTGAGGTGCTAGCTATTGGGCAATGTGTGCTCAGATCAGTCTTGGATCAGTGAGGAATCACACAGATTAACAATGCCAGATTCACCACAGGAGAATGGAGGAGCCAAAAGATGGACTGAGACCCTTGAAGACAACACACGCTCACAGTTGCACGACGCTGGTCTCACTCTCGGGTCCTAGAGCTAAATACTAATGCAGCCATCCATATCTACAATCAGACTCCATCACGCATTTCTCAGTGGGTGCACACTTCATCTAGCTTCATCATTCCACATCTTCAGATGTAGGGCGTATCTGCACACACCTGACCATCATAATCTTATTGTCATACAACAGGCGCATACCTACTGCTACTCAGAGGACATGTTACTAACACTGCTCCGCCTGCACAATTCTTGGTCCTTACAGGATTGGTGATACTCAATGCCAAATTCACACAAACCGGTTGATTGTGCATCTCCGGAAACCCCATTAGACTCCCCACACACCACACTCACTTCACCTTACCCCGCATCACACAGCCAGATCCCCTCATTCTGCCTCATCGCACACAGCCTGTACATCAAGCCAAACTCACTCAACACTGTTGGGACACTCCATCAGTTCCCCACGTCCACTCTCACTTAGACATTCTGGGTCTTGCTTGGGTCTGCATCCAAAATATCTCAGAGGGACTGCGCACACAGATCTGAGAGGGTGCTTGTCGCATATGGCTCAGCAACAGTGGAAGCAATCAATAGGCTACATATCGGGAAGGCCCCCTTTATTGGAATCTACCAATGAGTGGCAAGTCGCATATCCATATGTGATCGGCATGCTTGCGTAAACTGGTACCTGGGATCTCAATGATCTTATAGATCTTATCAGCATGGGTGTGTTAAGCACGCAAATCAGTTCAGAGATTTTGCGTGCGCTTTCTAATTGCACAAGGGTTCACCCAAGTCAAAGGCATTATAGTTGATGAAACCTTCTCACCAGTAGCCAGGTCCAAGTCTTAGCGACTCTTTATTAGCATTGATTGCACTATAGGATTGGGAGATCCAAAGATGTGCAGTCGGCGTCCCTCTTCGGCTCACTGGGTGATGAAGATTAGATTCATTTGGAGCAACTGCAAGGTTTCATCACACCGAAAGCACTTATCTGGTCTTACAAAGAACCTATCATACATGGGATTTATGCTCTCATGGAGTCCTTAGTGGCTCGCATTCACTTGCATGCATTCTCATGCGGGCATATGTCATTGCCAAGACACAGGGGGATCGCATTATCATTTCATCATTATCCTCTGTGTCGATGACATTACTATCTTAGGCGACTCTCACAGTTTCCATGCCCACCTCTGCAGGCATACACCTCACCCATCTATCTTTGTCTATGCACTACAAGTTGACAGATCTAGGCAAGATTGCGTCATACCTCAGGATCCACGTTTCATGTGATCGCTCAGCTAACACAGACATCAATCAATCAAGGTACATCTCAGATTGCTTTGGGATGGCAGATTCCACTCCGCTCCTGTAATCTCGGAGGTCTCACCTCAGGATGGCAGACTTCCATTCTGCTTCCGCATTCCACTCTGTTTCGATGCGGAAACCCAGTTGATCAAGCACTCCGGAGAAGCAACACCTATCAATATCAGCGTTCTATTGGAAGTCTCCTCTATGTGCACATCTGGACATGTTTACACACTTCCTTTGCAGTGTCTCAACTGTATGCTCACATGCGTTCACACACTTTCTCTTGCAGTCTCTCGACTGTGCGTTTACACGCATCCACATGGGTTCACCCTTCCTTTTGGAGTCTTTCAACTCACAGTCTCTGGACTCACCCACTTTTCATTCATTTGCAGTCCTATCTTATCAGGATGTCTACACACTGATGGTCCACTTTGCTGCATGCCCATGCGCAACCCCAGTCTTTTGTGTCACTGGATCAGATCTTATCTCGCATTGGCCAACTGTATCAATCACAGGGGGATGTTGAGATTACCACTGCTTTGGGCAGTCTGATGTAATCACAGCCCAGTTGCGTTAACATGTCGGCTCCCACGGACCAGGCACTCTTGGCTCATGCATGTTGCTCACATGTTGGATCAGCCCAGACCGGCTCAGCTCAGATGCTGCAGCCTGCATATGTTACAATGATAAGTTAATTGATAACAATTGGTAGCTACTAATGACTGATCCTTTATGATACAAGTTGGTAGTTATGATTACTTTGCTTAGAGATGCTTTCACATATTTAAGAGGCACTCAATTAGCTAGATCACTTCAGCTTTGTCTTACACAAACTGAAGTGAGTACTTACCATTTCCTATCTTATCTATCACATCTAATCACACATTGTAGATATCTTTTGATAGGTATTTGTCACCGACTGGGGGTGGTGTCGCTGACAAATCGGTTCACGTGCAAGATGAGTGCAGAGAGTTGAGCAAGACACTAGGTCTTTGCAAGTTTCAGGGATCTCGGAGACGATACTGCCAAGGCAGATATGTTCTGCAGAGAGGGGAAATCACAAATAAGTCTTCATGTTCAGAAGACTTATGAGTGATGGAAGTTTCAGATGAATTGCTTGATGTCTTGCAAGCCTACAAGTCCTGAAGTTTGAAATCCAGTGAGATTCACAGGAGAACAAGCTTAAGGCTTGTTCTCAACAAATGACAGGTTTATATACATAGAGAATGCTATATCAAATGGCATCCATGAGGAAACAACAAGGCGATCGTACTGGAACATTCATAACCAGGTGGTATGGGCAAGGCATTGTGAGTCATAAGAATGCATGAAAGTGAAACATGTCCAGGTTGGCTTGCCTGGTTGCCGGTCCGGTCCAATATACCAGTTGCTGTGACCATATTACTGATTTACAGTTTTGTCTTACACAAACTGAAATATCTTTTGATAGATCTTAAGGATCTTATCATTGTTATCATAACCTGTACCCATCTGCTTCAACAAGAAAGCCCAAGACAAACTCAAAGAACTTAATGTGAAGGACAGCCTCCTCGACGACTATATCTCAGAATTTCGGCTACTAGCAAGACACACAGGACTCAATGTTGATGAGCCAACAGTCATGTGACTCTTTGCATGGGGACTCCTGAGAAGTTTAGTAGAGTCCTGTCTCAACCTTGAAGACCCTACTTCCTTTCAAGACTGGGTTGCAGCCGCACAGAAGCACCACCAAGTCTGGATGTGTAATTGTGCAATTCTATCCAATCACTCCAGTACACTTGGATGGAATCAAACTCAATTCCAGAATAATTGACCTTGGGGTCACTTAGTAAACTCAAACTGGGCCAACCATGGGAATAATCAAAATACCATGATGCCTGCATGTCCTTGCCTTCCACTATGTGATCCAAATGCCATGGACATGAGCGCTGGAGTGGCACGAAAGGCCACAACCAAAGCTGAGAAACAGAAACACCAGGAAGAGGGGAGATGCTTTCATTGCTCTCTCTGAGTACACCTAGCTTGTGACTGTCCAATGAAACTGAAATGCAAGGTGACATCCGCATGTGCTACTGATACCAGCATCACATCCAAATCCTCCACTGTAGAGGTTGTCAAAGAAGATGCCATCATCAAATTGGCAAAGACAGCAAAGGTGCTCTCTGTAGAAGGCAGAGAAGCCTTGAGCGGATGCCACAGTGTCAGTCCTTTGTCTTTTGCTTGACATTTCACTTGCGGAGACATGATCAGATCTATGCTTCCAAACTGAGAAACAGGGTGAGAGGAGAGGCATTTGACAGTGAAGTTGGTGAGAAACACACCACCATCAAATTGAGATCCAAATGAGTTAGGGGACAGACAAGAAGGTGACTGGGATGGAGGATCTGAATCTGCACAAAATGTTTGCTGTGTACCCTGATAGGCACTTTTGCCTTTGGATTTTGATCCAACAAGAGACTCCATAGCCTCACAATGTGACTAGCCCTTGTTGCGGTACTTCTTGGGGCTTGGTGTTTTCTGCTAAGGTCAGATGTTGTTAAAGAAGCAGGAGTTATACACACACCTTGACTAAATCAGCCCACTGCCCCTCCATTTCTAACCCTACATCCACTCCTTTCTCATCATCCCAGGGAAACCCAGACTGTAACTTGAGGAAGGTGATGATACTGTATTTGGTCTTCAACTGTTGAATGGTGTCAGCATTGAGGGAAGGGATGCAGAGGACAATACAGCACCCTGTTCCATTTTGTTTTACATGTGCTCCCAGTCTTGACGCCACCCTTCTCATGAAGGGGGTTGATCTGAGAGGCCGCGTTGTTGAAGATGTGGTCCTTGAACATAGAGTTGGAGGTCATTTCATTTCTATGCTCCAAAAGAAAATCTAAAAAGGCTGCTTCATCCTTAGTTGTCCACGTGGCATTACCATCTGCTTGACTTTCTCCCACAGAAGAATCAGAGGCTGAGCGGGTCTGCATGTATGATGGGGGTACCAAACAAAGGAGGTATGGTGGGAGGAGGGGATTAAAAAAAAGAAGGCAAGAGAAAAACGCACGCATACATGGAAAAAGACGACAGAGGGAAAGTCCCAAACAAAGCCAAGTACTGACTCCCAAGTCAACTCTGAGTATGCAGACATCTAACTTCACACACACAAATATGCAATCACAACAAGCAAATTTGCAAATCTGGTGGGAAAGAGCTCATAATTATAATTAAAGAAATTATAATTAAAGAAACTCATATTAGTTAATCAAGTTATTGTTCATCATGCCTGTGACTCCTGTCACCGCCAGAAAATACCGAAATCTGAGTTCAAGTTCAAGATTCAAGAATTCTTGGTTGGTAAATGGGGCCTTGGTATGTCAGCAGTCATGAACAGGGTCATTGAGTCCTTTGACTTGACTGTGCAAGCTCTCAACAAGCCCGAGCCTGAGCCTGCCCTTGAAGCCACACCCTCACTTGATGAACAACTTGGGAATGTGTCTATGGGTGCTGTTGTACCTGTGCTTATGATGGTTCCTGAGCATGCGTGTCGGTTGCTGGCAGTCAAAAACCTTGCCACTGATATCAAGGATGGTCACTGGCTGCCAACAGGCAACATTGTCCCAGCACTCAGCCTCCTCTCCAATGGCAATATTGCAGATGTTGATAGTTACCTCACACTTTGATTAGATAAGGATCCAGAATTGCGTGATCTTGCGTGTCAATACATATGTAATATGTTAGCACAAACCAAATTGTAATTGTAATTTCAAATGTCATGTTGTCATGTGTTATGTGTATGTGAAATAAATTTGTCATTGATGGTATCATGCAGTCACAGGGTGGACTGAGTCCATCTTTGCTGACTCAGTCTGCTTGGTGGCAAGAAAAAACTTTCAAAGTGTTGCATTGTCTGTCCCATCATTTCCCCCCCCAATGCCCAATCAATGACTGGTAAAGAAGCGAAAGCAATGCCAATGACTTGTGGTCCCCTTGCATATGTCGACTCTTGTCTTGCTTTGCTGTGAAGCATATATACAACTCCTCCAAGCCATCTGTCCTTGTTGTATTCCATATCACACATCAGCATTAACTGGGATTGCATGGATTCATGAACTACTCACTGGCCATCCAGAGCGCATTCAGAGCAAGCTTGGAGTACATAAACATGTCTTTGACACCCTCTGGCAGACCATCCAAAACCTCAGTGTTGCCTCATCATGACATGTCCTAATTGAAGAACAAATCGCCATCTTCCTCAATACTGCTGTTACAGGGCTATCATCAACTCATGTTGGAGAGCATTTCCAGCAGTCACCCTGCACCATTTCAAAGTACGTATCACTTGGGTTTCTTCACACTTGTTCTGACAGGCAGTTAATTATTTTAAAAAAATTCTTGGAGTTCTCTCAAGCCCCCCCTTCTATACCACATTTGTGCAGCTCCCTGATGACAATTTGCCCCCTCACCCCTTTATCCAAAGTAACCCCAAGCTCTATCCATATCTCAAGGATGCCCTAGGTACTGTCGATGGCACACATATCAAGTGTTCTGCCACTGCTGATGAGCGTGACATGGTGAGGAACTGCAAAGGAGTAATCACACAGAACTGCCTTGTGGCATATTCTTTCAACCTCTGCTTCACCTATTTCCTGACTGGTTGGGAGGGTTCCACTGCTGATGCGACACTCTTCCTTGACACACAACTTTCTGATTTTTTTATCCCAAGCAGAAAGCATTATCTTAGCGATGGAGGCTTTGCCTCATCAGATGTACATCTCACCCCTTATCGAGGTGTGTGGTACCATCTCGCCGAATGGGGTCACACTAACACAAGGTAACGTTTCTCGTCTCCTGAGTTTTCTCACTGACATTTGTCCCAGGCCATGCACACATGAGGAGTTGTTCAATCTCTGTCATGCTCAAGCTCGCAATGTCATAGAATGCATCTTTGGAATCCTCAAGCAATGGTTCCAATTACTCAATTGTCCCCTTAACTATAACATGTCAATTCAGGTGCACATCCCAGCTGCGCTTGCAGCACTGCACAATTTTATTTGTGAGTATGATCCTAGGGAGATTTCCATCTTTGATGATGTGGCTGAGCTCCACGTGGGGCTCTCAAGATGGGGAGGAGGCTGGTGAACTTGCTGAAGGCCCAGTGACACAGCGTGAGAGGGAGCAAGCAAATTGCAGGTGAGACAGAATTGCTGGTGACCTGTGGGAGCAATATGTGAGAATGAGAATTCGAAGGGCGCATGTTGACTAGCATAGAATTTCATGTATGTACAAACCACCCTCCACATCGCCACATCACCATATCACCACATCACCATCTGGCTGACACGATGTAGAAATTTTTTTTTTACAAATCATGTGTTACCTCACACAAATATGCACACATGCAAATATGCAATCACAACAAGCAAATTTGCAAATCTGGTGGGAAAGAGCACATAATTATGATTAAAGTAATTATAATTAAAGAAACTCATATTAGTTAATCAAGTTATCGTTCATCATGCCTGTGACTCCTATCACCCCCGGAAAATACCAAAATCTGAGTTCAAGTTCAAGATTCAAGAATTCTTGGTTGGTAAATGGGGCCTAAGGCTTTGATGGGAGAAGGAGAGGATAAAGAACAGGATTTTTTGGATGCTTGAGTGTAATGGCAATCGCTTGAGCTTTAGGTATCAATTTAATGTATAAGTCTCAAAAGAAATCAATATCAGTGATGACTACTATTTACATTGGACCAAACAAAGCCAAAAAGACAGCTAGTGCTGTCACGGCTCGGCTCGGCTCGGCTCGGTTCGGCTCAGCAATGGCTTGGCCAGATTGGGTGAGCCGGACCGAGCCAAGCCACGGCTTGCGGCTTGAGCCGATTCGAGCCGTCCCATTTGGGCCATTTCTACTTTTGGATCTACTTTCCATTTTGAGAACGCTCTCGATGCCTCTCATTGGCTGAGCCGATTCAAGCCATCCCATTTGGGCCATTTCTACTTTTGATCCAGTTGAGTGAGTTTTGAAGTCTCGTCTCGAACTCTGAACCAGCGTACACTGGCCCCTCAAAATGATTCTGCCTTATTTCAAAATCTCATCTATATCCTGCCAAGTGTACTGAAGCAGCAAGCACAATACTGGAATTCAGATAAGTAGATATATTGATACATTGTAACAATTGATGTTGGTTGCATGCAAGTGTTAGATGTGGGCGTCCCCAATCGCTGACAACTACAGGTCGATTGGAGAGCTGTAACGCGGTGACAAATCCCCTCATGAGTTCCTGGTCACGTCCCGATGACTGGAGGCGGAAGCGCAGCAGCTCGCCCAGCTTCTTGACGAGAGTGCGTCGGCTCATGCCCGGGTTTCCTGTCTTCTCTAGAGCCAGCGGGAGTGAGGACATAGAGGAGAGGTAGTCCTCGAGCGAAGCCTGGAGCGCAGAGAGAGCAGTTGAGCGCGACAGGGCTTGGGAGAACGCATAGTGCGCCAGGACCGTCCCTTGGGGAGACACAGACGGCGGCACGAATCGAGAAGGTTTTCCGGGGTGGGGAGGTTGTGGACCATCCCTGAGGATGATCAGGTCTCCCTGCAGTTGCGTCTTCCTGCATTGGAACAAGGAAAAAAAGATTGAACAAGCATGTTGAGAGTTTTATTAGGCCCCACGAATTACGCACTGTGATGAATCCGTGGCGAATTCCAGCTCCTCCGCCTCTGGTTCAGCGAAGGAACCAACTTCAGCCTTTGCGGGCGACAACACATCCCTCCTGAACTGCATCGCGTCCTCCTGCGAGAGGCCGCAACACACGAAGCTGCCATTGTTGAAGACGAAGACCTCGCCCTCGCACCGCCCCTTGCCAGTGCCAGAGCCAGCATCGTGCAGCGGGCGCGCGATTGACGGCAGCCGCGTGCGCAAACACATCAAGAGGTAGCGCTCAGCAGTCGCGAGTGTTGAGATGGGCTGTATCTCGCTCTGTGTCGGTTTGGGGTTGACGCGGATCGAGAGCGAGTCGAACACGGTGCGGTGCAGTGAGGTGTGGACCTTGGGCTTGAAGGATAACGGGCCCTGTGGCGGTGGAGTGGGTGGCGGTGGAGTCGACGACTCATGCACTCAGGTGATCAAATTGCCGGCCATCTTGTTGATTGACATTCCCTTGGAGAGAAAGGGTGACGTCAAATGACTGAACACGAGGCGAGGGAATGACCTACATGATTTCTTGCCAGATTCTGAACATTGCCGACTTCAGCTTGCACGCCCAATTTGCCTTCCGTACCAACATCACAGCCATGAGGTCGGCGCAGTCCTACCTCATCACACTCTCAAAGGCAGATGCTCGCGCGACCTTTTTAACCTCCGAGGCGAAGAATTCCAACTGGTCAATCATGTCATTGATCGTGTTCACCAGGTGAAAGATTTCTCCAGAAACAGATATGCCAGTCACTTTTTGGGTCAGATCTCCTCAAGTGACGGCAGTCTGAGAGAGCATCGTCATATTCAAACCATGTATGAACCTCAACTCACCGTAGCTACAGCAATGGTTCGGACTTGTAGAGTCAACTGCACTCATCCATCAGAAAAACAGGCTGATAAGGAAAGAATTGCCTGTGTCCAACTCATGTTAGCCGCCATCACGTTCACTCAGTCCTGTCAGGTCCTGCGGTCAGATAAAGCCGTGACGTCAGTCCCAGGAAGTTCTTTGACTGTGATACGGACAAACCATACACAATCCACCGATGTTCGTCACGTTTGCCTGGCCACCCAGACGACCCTCTGTTCCTGACCTTGTGTACAACTCGACTCACCTCATCAGCGAAGACACTCAAGCTCTCCGTCATCCCGTTTATGGTTTCCTTGAGGTCAAGCATTTCACCACAGACGTCAACTGCGACCTTCTTTGTCAAGTCTCCGCTCGCTACAGCCTCCGTTACCTCGGTGATTGAGCGCACTTGGTTTGTCAAATTCATGACCATCAAGTTTACAGTTGTCAGGTCAAGACCTGGATGCCCGATGAGCGCATGGCTTGTGAGGTGGTGCACAATCGTCCAACTGACCTTCCACATGCCCTGCACGTCTGATTCCACCTCGGGGTGCATGCTCATCGCAATGGCCGGCGCAATCATCTCTTCCTTCATCAGATCCTCTTCCCTCTCACATTCCTCGGTCATCTCGATGTCAGGAACGGTGCGACCTTCGGAGAGAGCGAGCACCTGCTGCAGATCCGCCTCTTCACCTTCGTTGGTGGCAGCCGCCGGCTGAGAAGGTTGCGCTGGCACACCATCTGGACCAGCCGCTGCTGGCGCAGCTGCACCCTGGTGGCGGTTGGGGCGGGGCGTTGTCAGCTGCCTGCTGCGCCACCTCCTCTTCCATGGACATCTGCAGAGATTGTCTTGGTGTTTTTTTTTTGGTTTTTTTTATTGGTTCGTATGCTGAGTTTTGTTGTCGGGTTGGGTCGGGTCGGGAGGATGGAGGACGTACCATGGCCAACTCGGGGCCAAGGCTGGGGTCGATGCCAAACTCAAACTGCGACACACCACTGGTGCTGGCAGTGCCCGCCCTCGCCACCAGGAATGGCGGCAAGCTCGTCTGGGATGCCACGGTCGCTGGCCAGGATCAGGGAGTTGATGGTGATGGAGGAGAGGTGTGGGCCGGGTGAGACGGCGAGGAAATGTCTGGAGGACGAGTGACCAAGAAAACACAAGTGGTCTGGACTTGTAAGCAGGCTACAGAAATTTAAGGAGGGGGACATTACGAGTTGTTGGAAGAGGAAGCGGTCTTGACAAAGGCACGGAGGATACTGTGGCTGCCCTCGCCGACCTCCTTGATGATGTTGAGCACAACGTTGGTCTTATTGAGCTTCTTGGCGAGGCGGACTAGGGCACGTTCGGCGTCAGGCGAAGTGTCCTCGAGCAGGGAGCCAACGAAGACGACGACGCGCTGGCGGAGGTTCTTGTTCTGCTGGTGCTTGAGCGTGAGCTGCGCGATCACGATTGCGGTTGGGATGGACGCCGTCCGGCTGAGGTTGGTGGATGTCTGGTGCATGGCCGCGAAGATCTGGCCAAGCTCTCTGGTGCCACGCATGACAAGCACCTCCAGGCTAAGAAGGGCAAGCGTTCAGCGGGGGTTTCGCTTTGGGAGGATTGCATGGCGCAGCACGCACAAACACTTTGCTGTTGATGTTGTTGTTGCGTTGCTGTAGCTGCGGTGGTGTTGGTTTCATAGCATTGAGGGGTGAGCTTGAAAGGAGGCAGCGTTGAGGCATTGGCGACAGAGTGAGTGGTGGGTAGCGAGCCCGGGTGTGCTTAGCTGCAAAGTCCTTCTGCAGGTTGTTGCAAGTTCTGATAGGTATTTATGCCATTTCCGAGGGTTAGATGTCAACCCAAGTCTGATCGAGACAACATAAAGACAAGCGTCTGCTGACCCTAGCATCGTCATATTCTGCCACCATGTCGGGTTCTGGATCACTTGCATAGTTGCGAGCAAGTCATCATTCCAAGGCCTGGTGATCGTGTCAAACATAAAGTCCATCAGTTCATAAGGTTGGCCTGCGACACCAAACATGAAATCTGGTGGTTGTTCCAGGATGTAGTTTCCTGGTCCTTCTGTCGAATCTGCATTTGTGAAATTGGGTGGAGCTGTCACTCCACTATTCTGTGGCACAGACTGATGTAAATCTGGGGTGCCTGCGTTGCCACTAAGACCTGACGATAGTGATGATGAGGTTGTGTTCTGTGGTGGGGGGGGGGGCGGTTGCTGCTGCTGTCATTGTCGCTGTTGCTGTAGTAGTTGTGGTAGTTGCTGGTACCTTGGTGTATTCAAACCGGTCTGCATCTGCTGCGGTGGTGGTCCCTGTTGAGGCATACGTCCCTGGGCCGTGCCGTCGCGTTTATGTTTCGCCAGTAAGCTTTCCAGGAAGCACGAGTACAACTTTGGAGTGTGGCGCTCATCAATTGCAATTTGGGGAGACGCGATTGTGGCAATGAGGCATTTGATCACTTCGTAGACCTCTGTTAAGCCCCGGGGTGATAAACCTTGAGCATTCTGGGCGTAGAAGCTATGGCAGATGCAAGTCAAAAATTCTGACCAAGACCACTAGAAGGCGGGCGGCATACCTTGAGCATGAACACTGAGGCGAACGCGAATGGTTCTGTGGTATGACTGTCTGATTGCTGCTACTCAGCTGCGAGTCGGGTCGCACCTATTCGACATGGGTGGACAACTCTGGAAGTGGATCAGGGTGGATGGTGTTCATGGCATAGGTGAGAAGACCCTCTTCAGAGAATATTGATGAATGCAGCAGGAAGAGGCATGGGGACAGGTAAGGGCGATCTCTCCGGACTGTGTTCATAATGAGGCTGCGCATGTGGGGGTTACTGGGGGATCAGTAACGGAGTCGTCAACCGCTGCCTTGTCTGGTTGGTGTCAACGTCTGGGACTGGTGGAGGTGCAGGCTCAAGCACTGGCTCCAGCTCCGGCTCGTGTTTGGCCTTCTGTACTGGCTCTGAGCGTTGTGCGCCCCTGCGTTTCGATGAAGCGACGGAAGCGGATGAGGCTGCAGCCTTCAGCGCGATTCGCTTGGCTTCTGGTGTCTTGGAAGTGGCCAGGGTGGATGAAGGATCGCGTGATTCTGGGTTGATTTTGGCTGACTTTGGTGGTGGTTCTTTGACTCCTTCCTCCCAAAAACCCACTCCTCACCCTCATCCCGCACGACCTCCTTCAACAATTCATTCAGGACGTCTGCGGCAAACCAAAACACGGTGTCAACGCGTCCATCGATGACCCACTTGCCGAACGTCTCCCATGCGCATACCATTTCACACTCAGCCTCGCGCTCTTCGCGTCCCTCTCGAGCCGCTCCCTCAGCTTCTCCAAATCCTCCTCTCGCTTGTTGGCACTCCAGTCTTCAGCAAGGTTCTAGTCAGTGCCATCCAACATAACCTTGACTTCGAATACGCCTTTGCGTACAAGCCGACGTCCCATGCGTCCAAGCTTGAGATACTCGGCCTGTGCCCATTCTCGAATGTCAGGGTTGTCAGAGTCTAGCAACAGGGCAAGACGCCTTGCGCACCTCTTCTTGGCAGGAAAATCAGGGAGTAAATGCGGTGGAATGGTTGGGCGCCCAGATAGACCTGGTGGAATTATGAAAGGGTCGTCTGGGTCTAGGGTCATGGACTTTTCAAGAACATCAGTACAAGACAGGTGGGAGAGGCGATAGGCGGCGAGGAAGGCCAAGTGAACTTCGAGTCAAAGAGCTGGGAGCATATCTCTGTGACCATGAATTTGGTGAGGCAGTCTGTCTGTTGGATGTGATAGATACAAGAGCACGGTCAGCGATCTGGGGGAGGAACGGGAAGATGATGGGTCAAGGCATACAGCAGTGCTCGCATATGTGGGCGGTATCATGGACTCCTGGATGTGGATGTTGCGATGCAACGAATGACGCTTTGAGTTGGTTAGAACAGGAAGCGGTGGAATGGGCGGAAGGGCGACTCGAGTTGTCCATGCGGAAGGCACGATATCGGGAGGAAGAAATGATGGATGACGGCGATGTCAACGAACTCTGGGTAATGGACAATTTGCTGCTGTAGGTAAAGTCGCTGCCGCTGATACTGGCGGCCCTCCATCGGACAATCCGGAACAGCAACGTGTAGGTGATTATGTGCATGTCATACCTGATAAGTGTGGACAAGTCAGCCAAGTGTACAAATGCTAGCGGAGGGGAGGTGGGGACGAGCGGATGATGCAACGCACAGGGTGGTTGTTCGGAGAGGACTTGTACCATTCGAGAGATTTACACATGATGCTAGATACCGATCATTAGCGAGCTAGGGAGGGAGAAAGTCGACAATAAGAAAGAATGCACAATTCCTCTTTCAACGTCGACGGCTTGCCAAGCTTTGTAGCAGTTGACTTGTCGATGTTAAAGCAGATTGGTCATCTGGGTGTGGTTCAACATCTCCAGCTCCTGCTGCTCCGTAGTCGACTTCTTTGGAGGCAGAATTGTGGATTCAGATCTGTCGCAATCCTAGCGCCAAAGAGTTCAAGTCAGTCACATGAAATCATTCGCGCTGACAACGAAGGGCATCGCGTACGGATAGCTTCCTGCCCAGCGGCACAGAGGTTTCTCTGTCGTCGTCGAGACCATGGCCCTTGCTGCACAAGCGCAACCACTGCATAACTTTGCGCACCTTACTCATGCTCGCAGGCATTCTATGCCCAATGGTGTCGGGGGCACGTGGCCCCATGTCGTGACCGAAGTGATGTCGGCAGCAGTCGCAAGCGCCTGACTGAAGTTTACCAACTTGGGACCAGCTACATGGCCCAAAAATGGTTGTCAGCCGCTGTCCAGGCAGAAGCAGTGGCAGCACGATCGGGGGAGAAGCTTCCGCACCACCGATACTTATGACAGATACCTGTGATCCACCTTGTCACCAAGCGCAACCTGCTCGTCAGATGAAGGAAGCACTGGACGTGACCCACGGTCTGACAGTTCGGTGAAGATTCCTTTTTTGCGAGACGGCGTCTCTGGATCGTGCGCGGAGCTGCGACCAGGGCGGGCTTTGATGGTGCACCTGAGGGCTCGACCATAACTCTCAGTGTGCTGCGACAACTCTTCTTTCCATTGTCCGGACTGAGCAGTGATGTCTGGGTGGTAGAAGCTTCGACAGTTGGACTAGTGGTGGGGGGACGGGGTAAGTTGTAACGTTGATGGGTGGCAGGAGGTCGACCCTGAGATCTTTGAGATGGTAGCGTACAGCGAGTTTGCTGCCGAGCTTTCTGACGGGACGCGGGCAGCTTTGGCAGGAGACAGTGCAGCCTCTGCTGGGGAAGGGGCACCAAAGATCTTGCCGAGGCTCATGAGTGGCACTTGAGTCAAGGTGGATATAAAGATAAAAAGACGAGACACAGGACCACATGTCCACAATGGTAACTGAGGATGGCAGAAAGGGAGCCTTAGGGAGGAGCCTGCTCGCGACGTAGAAGTGGCAGACAACTCTCCAAATCGAGCAACCATATCCTAATCTGGCCCTTCAAAACTCCAAATCTGGCACTTCAAAACGGCTCGAAACAGCTCGAAACAGCTCGCGCTGTTTCGAGCCGCGAGCCGTTGAACGGCTTACCTCGGCTCAGATACGGCTCCGGCTCGGCTCGAAACAGTTTCGAGCCGAGCCGGCGACAGCACTAAAGACAGCTCTACTGGATAGCGGAGCCACAGAATGTTTCATATCCCCTCAATTGACAAAGGAATTAAGTCTACAAACTAGAAAATTGCCCTTCACCAGGAACATCAAAAATGTCAATGGAACTTCCAACTGCCTAGGAAAAATCACCCAAGCTGTAGATCTAGAACTGAAATTACTGGGACAAAGGCACCTACACCAATTCCTGGTCATGGAAATAGGACAGGATGATATAAGTCTAGGATATCCATTCCCAGAATCAACCTATCCAAAAATAAACTGCTCTGAAGGAACACTAATGGGAAGGGTTGTCCTCTCTGGAAAACAAGAAACACCGGATTGGATAAAATTTCTGACTGACTGGGAAGAAGGCGATGAACTATGGTTACAAACTCAAATATGAAAGACCACTATAGCTCAACAATTAGCCAAATCCAAGATGCAAAATCAACTAAAATCCTGGCAAGAAATGATCCCCTATCAATATCACAAATATGGACAAGTCTTTATGAAACAAGAGTTGGAAAGATTCCCTGGACCAAGGAAATGGGACCATGCCATAGATTTAAAAACAGATGCCCCAATGACAATCAATTGCAGAGTATACCCCCTCTCACCAAAGGAGAAAAAAGAACAAGGAAAATTCCTTGAACAAAATCTAAGACTCAAATGAATAAGAAGGTCCAATTTGCCCTATGCCAGTGGATTCTTTCTCATAAAAAAGAAAGAGGGCAAATTCTGACCAGTACAGGACTACAGAAACCTAAACAAATGGACCATACCTAACATTTACCCCCTGTCAAGACACATACTGCTGATCACTAAGGACTCAGGAGCAGGTGGGCAAGGATTGGAACAGATGGTACGCGGAGTAGGAGGCATTGAACAAGAGGACAAGCCAAATGACTAAGAGGTACCAGATGGGGACTGGTACATGTTGCAGGAGGCAGAGGCAAAGACTGGAGGCCAGTGCAGCGAAAGGGCTTTAGACAAGGCAGTTGTTGAAGAGTACCTTGGAGGCGAGGGGAGTCTTCAGTCGCAGGGGAGTACCCAGGAAGATGAGAGTATCACAAATGGACAGTCTGACAACTGCCATGCTATATTGGGGCTTATATACAGTGTACAGGGTCGATTACAAAGAACTGGAGCTATTCTAGACCCTTTGGTACCATCCAATAGGTGTTACAAACCAAGGCCAGGTCCTGGCCATAGATTGTCCTATTTCACTCAAGAGAGACCTCTCTCACTTTGCATTGCCAACTCCCTTCCATTTTCTGGGCTACCCCTCCTGTGGTACAAGATATCACTATTGCAAAGGCACTATAACACGACCAGGCACCAGTTTCCTAATCGGGTAATCATCGCGTGGCAGCCACATGGTCACCCAGCCACCAAGAACCCGAAACAGCGGCACAAACTCTTAGAAACTGTTGCATAACTCATCTGATGTCATCAAGGCTCCAATGACATCATGGCTGACTGAGCGACTCCACAGTGACCTCATAGGCTCACTAAGCACTCCAAAGTGACATCATAATGATGTAATTGCTCCACAATGATCAGTAATGCGCTCAGTAAGCCTGAAACTTGACACAAGCAAGTTTATGCCTCTGTAGTCCTATTGGATGGTACCAAAGGGTCTAGAATAGTTCCAATTCTTTGTAATTGACCCTGTACACTGTATATAAACCCCAATGAAGCATGGCAGTCGTCAGACTGTCCATTTGTGATACTCTCATCTTCCTGGGTACTCCCCTGTGACTGCTCAGTCTAAAGTCCTCCCTCGTCTTCAAGGTACTCTTCAATGACCGCCTTGTTTAAAGTCCCTCACTGCACTGGCCTCTACTCTTCACCTCTGCCTTCTGCAACACATACCAGTCCCCATCTGGTATCTCCTAGTTGTTTGGCTCGTGCTCCTGTTCAATGCCGTTTACGCCGCATACCGTCTGTTTCGACCTTTGCCCACCTGATCCTGAGTCCTTAGTGATCAGCAGTACGTGTCTTGACATCTGGACAGTCTCTCATCATCCCTGTATTGACCAGCCAACGCTCAAGTGTCCACTCCTAACTCCCCCACTTTGGTTAACACCTCCTTGCGCCTCCCTTCTCCTCTGCAACCTACCCCACACACTACCCTTCGCATTCTTACTGAAGACATTGACCCAGTTGACACATCCTCACCCCTTAGCATCCTATACTCCCCAATAGCCCCACCATCGTCTCCCAGCATTCCCCAGCCTATCCCAGGCAACTTTGTCCCTGTCAGCACTCCCCCTCCAGCGCAGAATGAGCAACAGCAAGTGGACTGTCCTCCCTTGCCTGAAGGCTTCCTCGACCGTCCCCCCTGCACAACAATTCACTTCCATCCACACCAGTACTTCATCCTCCCTACCACCAATCGTTCCTGCGAGCAGTGGCGTCCCCTCCATGACTTAAATCATCAAGACTACCTGGGACGCATCCCTACCTCAGACCAGTTAGCTCATCACACATTCACAGACACCTTCACCACCACCTTTCGTGCACACATCATCCACACTTTTGCAGTCGAACCCTCCAACACTGCCCTTGCCACTGAGTACAGCCTCACCCCCTTTGGCATTTGTTCTAACGTCGGGATATACACCCCAGACACTGACTTTGTTACACCATTTTCCTTTTATGTTTACTTCTTACCTTTTGCTATGGACTGCTTGCTTTCATATGTCCCTTTACTTACTGGTCTTGTGATCTCTTACATCTTGTGATCCCTTCTGTATTATCATGTGATCCATACACGTCCAGGTAACACTGGATTGCTGTTACTTTCCCTTTGTTTGGTTCTCTTCCCATTTATATTCACTTCTTAGTTTTGACTGTGCAATGCTGCGCACCTACTGTGCAGCACAGTTACTTGGTTCTGACTCATTCGTGGCCTCATTCCTATGACTCCTACTTATTATGACTCCTACTATACTAATAGCACAGTCAAAGCGCAGCTATTGCTGCGCTTCTCCTGTATATATAAGCTCAGTACTTTGTGACCAAAGCCCTAAGCTTGGTCTCTTGTAGAATCCAACCTACTCTTGTCCAAACATTTCTCCTGCAACCCACTTTGCTCTTAATCCTCAAACCACATCCACCTCTCCATTTCATCAACTCTCAACACACCATCCACCATCTACTCTTCGCCTTTCCCTTCCTTCCCTAAGAGTCTCTCTTCACTCCCCTGAGAAGAGCTCTCCTCCTTTAAGACCTACCTTCCTCTACTCTCTCTGCATTGTTCAAGGTCACCAATGGACTTGAACACATATAGCTAGTGGAACCAGCCCTAGTCTATCCCATTATAAACTTACCCTAGCTTCTCAACAGACTGAGTCGTACTAGGAAGGGTCTATTGGCCATAACCTGTTTAGCATAAAACACTTCGACTGCTGCAGGGATCCTTATTCTTTATACACGGGAACCAGCCCATTTCTTGAACACCTCTCTATCATTGACTTGTCTTTACGCTTGTGAATTGACATGGCTAGTTACCGTGACAGACTTCCCCCTCAGATGCATCGCATACATCTTCAATACTTCTTTGTTTAGGAAACTACTTACCTTGCCTGCTATTTACCACCCTGCTTATGAGGGCTCATTTTGCTTATCCATTGTACACAACTTCTTGGACGGACACCTTGCTTTTGCTTTCAGCTACTTACATTTTGAAGAGAACAGTAACCACGTCTCCCTACATCTACATCACTATTCAACTTATACAGTCAATACCATCTGCTTCAACCCACAGTCACTTTGCTTCTGCTTCACACCTCATATTCCCCCTAATCCTCTCGAAATAATTGAGAGGTACTGACTCCAAACCATAGAACTTGTGCACAGTTCTTATAAAGTAAGAACCACCCTTGTAATGCTTCAATAAAGATCGAATAAACCTTTCTTCTTTGCCTTAAGTGCCTCGAGAATACACCTTAGAAGAAGACAAAGAAGAAGACGCTATCATCATCCACGTCTTGAGCCTAAATCATTATCGAACTTGGGCCTCCACTGCATTCCCTGTCATCACCTTAACCAACCTACACAATGTACCAGGGATAGAACCACCCCACGAAGACTTTCCTCATCTCATTGTCAAAGAATTCCTTGAAGTCTTACCATTTGGACAACTCCTAAGCCACAACAAGCATGCATTATACTGTATCTTGAAACCCTTAGTTGACTCCTGCCACCAGCACAACAGCAACTATTATTTTTGTTACACCATTTTCCTTTTACATTTACCGCTTACCTTTTTGCTATGGACTGCTTGCTTTCGTATGTCCCTTTACTTACTAGTATCATGATCTCTTATGTCTTGTGATCCCTTCTGTGTTATCATGTGATCCATACACGTCCAGGTAACACTGGATTGCTGTTACTTTCCCTTTGTTTGGTTCTCTTTCCATTTATATTCACTTCTTAGTTTTGACTGTGCAATGCTGCGCACCTACTGTGCAGCACAGCTACTTGGTTCTGACTCATTCATGGCCTCCTTCCTATGACTCATACTTATTATGACTCCTACTATACTAGTAGCACAGTCAAAGCGCAGCTATTGCTGCGCTTCTCCTGTATATATAAGCTCAGTACTTTGTGACCAAAGCCCTAAGCTTGGTCTCTTGTAGAATCCAACCTACTCTTGTCCAACATATTCTCCTGCAACCCACTTCACTCTCACAAACTTAAACCACAACCACCTCTCCATTTCATCAACTCTCAACACACCATCCACCATCTACTCTTCGCCTTTCCCTTCCTTCCCTAAGAGTCTCTCTTCACTCCCCTGAGAAGAGCTCTCCTCCTTTAAGACCTACCTTCCTCTACTCTCTCTGCATTGTTCAAGGTCCCCGATGGACTTGTAAGGTGAGCCATATCGCTGGCCTCAGAACCACGTTCCGACCGTGCGCGATGCGTGACGCTTGGCCTCCTCCCACACCTTGCCTCCTTCCTCGCATCGCATCGCCCAGTCCTTGCCACTGACCATGTGCGCACGCCATGCCTCGGCACACGCGACGCGTTCACGTCTCAGGCCTTTCACCATGGCCTCGACCGTCTCGACCAGTCTTGATTCTCTTTCATGCCTATCTCCCTTTCATGCCTTTCATCCTTAGTACTTCTCTCCTGTATATAAAACACCTAGCTACTCTGTAGTAGAAAAAGAAGAGGAAGAATACAGTCTTCTTGAGTTCCCCTTACCTTCAGTCAGAAACAACTGCGTGCAAGTGATCTTGCTCTCCTCTCCTCTCCTTCTCTTCTCCCTTCCTCCTCATTCCTCTTGCTCTTGGGTCAAGACAACCATCTTTGGATCGCTGTCCAGCCCCACGAACTCTGCGCGCCCTGGTTTGGCTCGCTTCAGACTTGAACGCATATAGCTAGTGGAACCAGCCCTAGTCTATCCCATTATAAACTTACCCTAGCTTCTCAATGGACCGAGTCATACTAGGAAGGGTCTATTGGCCATAACCTGTTTAGCATAAAACACTTCGACCGCTGCAGGGATCCTTACTCATTATACACGGGAACCAGCCCATTTCTTGAACACCTCTCTATCATCAACTTGTTTTCCGCTTGTGAACTGACACGGCTAGTTACTGTGACAATATTGGCAACTTGCTCAAGCAAAGAACATCCAAGGACAACCAGTTGATTATCAATCCCTGCGCTCTAGCAAACTGAACCTTTGGACCAGAATCATCCAGCCACGTCACCATCTCATCGTTAATTCTTTAAGGACAGGGTATTGCCTGTTTTACTTGGGTTGGACATACATCAGCTACTATCGTCTCACTGTCCAGTTCTACCACCTATGCCTCAACAGAATACAAAGGGAAAACCAATCTTATGTCCAACTTGCTGTTGTACCAGGAATACACAACACCTTCAATTGGGAAACTAACTCGTGGTGATACGACGCAGACTACAATCAACCTTGGGCAATTACCAGCCCAGACGCCTCATATACTGGTCCCCCTGCATACTATTCTGTTCCAGCAATCCTAGAAGCCTCAGGTCTTGCCCCTCGACCCCTCACACCAATACAAACCACCATCCCAACTAGCCAAGAACGTTGGTCTGCCATCACAGAAGATACTGGGTCAAATCCATGGACAGCAAGGTGTAACTGCAAAACAGAGTATTGCATGAAAGTACCCTCAAACCCAGGCACCCACACCCACGACTCGCTGCACCTTTGTGGAACGCAGAGTGCAGGAGAGCTGTGCAAACCCTCAAAGAAACCCCTAACCGGGACAAATGAAAGAGAGCACAGAAACGACTTAAAGCCACCATCCAAGAAGCAAAATGCCACTGGGCAAATGACTACATTGAGAAAGCTCAACTCTGGGAAGTTGCGACATGGAGACATGGACGCAAAATAACACAAGTTCCCCCACTGAGAGGACCAGAAGGTCTTTCCAATTCCCATGAAGAAATGGCTAACACACTCTCACAGCGTTTTTTTGCCGCCGAGAGGCAGGAAGTGGATGCACACTTTAATGATGACCCAGACCCGCTTCCCCAACGCACCCTCCTGAACATTAGTAAAGAATTAGTAAGTGACCTCCTACGGAAAGTGTCCAGATGCTCTGCCCCTGGCCCCTCAGGACACTCCTGGACCTTGATAAAGTGTTCATGGGAAGCAAGCCTGGACAGACTCCTCTGGCTCTTTGAAGCCTGCCTCAAAGCTGGGCATCACCCAAGTGCCTGGAAAGAGGCGCTAGTATGCATCATACCCAAACCAAATAGGTCAGACTACACTCTGGCTAAGAACTTCCGACTGATAGCACTACTCGAGTGCATGGGTAAGCTCCTGGAAAAAATAGTGGCAAGGCTAATATATCAGGACATGGCTAAGTACGAGATCGTCCCCACGATCCAATATGGAGGAAGAAATGCATCATCAACAATTGACGCAGGACTCGCACTACTCCATGACATACAAGCTGCACACCAAACTGGACTCAGATGCGGCCTCCTCCTCTTTGACATCCAGGGCTTCTTTGACAACATCAATCATCGAAGACTAGCCCAAGTTGTCGAAAACTTAGGTTTCACTCCAGAATTAGTACGTTGGTGCCACTCATTTTTAACTAACAGAAAAGCTCGACTACGATTTAACAGGCGAGCCTCCGCTCCCTTTGGACTGGAAGCAGGCACGCCCCAGGGCTCCCCCGCCTCACCTGTACTCTCCATACTGTACACCTTGCCCATGCTACACAAAGCAAAGAACTGGAACAAAGCCATGCTAGCCATGTACATTGATGACAGGGCTGTGTTTGCATGTGGCTGTGACTGGGCGTCAGTAGAGTCAACACTCCAAATGGGGTATTCTGAGTGTATGAGCTGGCTAACCAAAGCAGGACTCAGCATCAAACCAGAAAAAACAGAGGTAATCTTCTTTAGAAAGCAATGGGAGAAGGCAGCCCCGCCCAACTGCCTACACCTATCACTCCCATCGCACAAAGCTTACTACCAAGTCACAGCAACTGACACAATCAGGTACCTTGGTTTATTTTTCGACGCACACCTCTCCTGGACACAACATGTCGAGTACATGTGCAATAGAGCAAGAGCATCTCTAAAAGCCCTCCAACTACTACACAACTCCGTCAGAGGCCTGGAGCAAGCCAAGTGGAGACAGGTATATCTCGCTATATGTCTCCCCATGCTAACATATGGCCACCAGCTATGGTACACAGGCAAACAGGTAAGACTGGTCAAAAAACTACAAACTGTCCAGAATGAAGCAGTCAAGGTAATAGCAGGAGCCTTCTGCACGACTCCAAGGGAGCCACTCCATCAACTACTAACCATTCTCCCAATGAAAATACGGTTAAACAAGCTAACAAACAACGTGGTGGTAAGACTCCACCACACCACGAACAACAGCCAACTGCGGAGAAGACTAGGGGGCAACTGGTACACCCAACAACACCACAACGTGCCTCTACCAACCACAAACAGCCACAAAGCAAAGACCACCCTGAGATCACTAGTGCACAGAATGCCAGCGAATAGCCCATGCATAGAAGACTTCCCCAACATCCCGCCCAGCACCCCAGACTGGAATGGTCAGGTCAGAGTAGATTCAAGCGATGCTAACCTCCCAGACGCCCAACAAACGCAAGCCTGTTTAGCCAGGCTACTAATGAAACAATGCCAAGCAGGAACAGCCATCGCCATCTACTGCAACGGCATCAAAACCAACAAAGACCAAACAGATAACAAACAAATTGGAGCGACAGCAGCAGTGCTATATGAAAAAGGTAATCTTTGGGGACACAAGGTAAAGGTAATCGGAACAACGGTGACAGACAAAGGCACCCACATCCGCTCACTAACGGCCGGACTTGAGGCCCTTACAGAATACCTCAACACGCAAACAGAGACAACACCCATGCTTGCCCACATATGCCTACCAACGTGCACAGCAACAGAACTGGCCATCAACCACAAGCCTCATGATGATCAAGCAGTAGCCATACATCATCTAAAACAAATAGGTGAGATTATCAACGCATACCCCAAAACGAACATAAGACTGCTCTGGATGCCCAGGAACAGCACGCCAACAGGTTTCCGGAAGGCCAAACAACTAGCTACAGAAGCCGCTAGTTTGGCACGCACTGAAAACATCTCAGAGCCTTTATCATTAGATGAACAAAAAAGCAGACATGAAAAAGAAGCAATAGTAGAATGGGAAAGGAGTTGGCACGACTCACCCCGCAACTCCCTTGCCTACCGCACCGCACTCACCAAACCGCCAGATGGGAAACCCCACCCTACTGCAATCGCTCAAAGAAGAACAAAACAAGCTAATGAAGGAGACCCTAACACTGAACATAACAGGAGTAACCACACGGGACAATACGATAAGTTCTTGAGACAGATTACGGCCACCTTCTACCGACTCATTACAGGTCACGCATTTATCGGGGAGTACACACAACGCTTCTACCCAAAACACACACCAGCACAAATTACGTGCCAGTGCGGTGAACCCATCCAAACAGTTGAGCATGTGCTCTGTCATGCCCACTCTTCAATGATGCGCGCCGCAGACACCTGTCTGCAGGAAGCCGCCCACAAAACTTAGCCCAGCTGTTCAACCACCCAGAATGAGCGAAAGGCACGCTACACTTCCTAAAGGAAACCAAAGCAGTGCCTAAAACCAAGGGAAACCTGGGACCCAGGAGGGATGAGGGAGAACTGGGAAGCATAAGACACCCCACATAACCATTAACACCAACCACCACACACTACACCCAATTGCTGCCATACCACCTTGGCGGACAACCCCAGAACCAAATGCCTAATCACATTACGTCGCTTAGCACACCCGTGACTGCCTCTGTACTTTGATGTATGCGCCGTGGAATACAAATTTGGAAAAAAAAAAAAAAAAAAAAAAAAAAAAAAAAACAGAGTATTGCACATGCAACTTTTGACCAGATACACCTCCTACTCCTAACAGAATTACCTTGTGGATGCCAGTTGATTACCACCTCCCCATTCGATAAATCTGGCTCCTCGACACAGGAGACACGTGTCATCCTAACGACCCCCTGAGAGAGAAACAGTTCCCAATGCAAGAGGATTTCTTGTTGAAAGACCATTACCTCCTACCCCTCCTGACGCCTACTTACACTTGTTTACCAATCATATTCCTACCCCTGTTGTACCTATCCAACCCTTTGCGTCACCCCTCATTGAATCCCCTGATAGTGCCGATCTTAGGAGTACTGATTTACACTGCTACTTACCAGAACAATCCTTCTTAGCATTAAACTTACCTACGCGTTCAAGGAGAGAGTTAATTGAATTCAAGAGTTATTGTACCCAAGCTTGGCATCAACGACTGACACACTTTATAGTTTACAAACACCCCATCAAGGAAATAAGTGACTTTGCCATCTCTCCAGCGGAATTCGAAGGATATCTGTGGAAAACCTGAGTAGTTATAACACAAAGCAGCATCACTGAAGAATATTCCCAAATCCAATTAAGAAGACACCAAGGAAGACCTGATACCATTTGACTGAAACCAGCCTACACCATTGCATATCCTTGGAACAATGGCCATTGGACTATAACAGTTGTCTAGACCTATGAGCACTAGGAGAGATATCACTGATGAAGCAGAAAATCTAATCCCACTCCTATTTGAAGGCCTCAGTTACGACACTCAAGATCACTGTTACCAAGGGAAATTCGCAGGTGTATCTATTATCAACCACAGAAATCTTTCTGACACTTGGTTATACGAAGACAACAATGATGAAGTTACCACTGAGCAACTTAAAGCAGCAGCCCCAGGAGCGGAAAACGTTCAAGAATTCAACCCTTACAATTTCACAGGTCTCTTCCTAGATAAACCAGTCAAGTGGAGCCATTCTAGAAGATATTGGGTTTACTACAACAACAAAGAAGTTGACTTCACAGCTAGAGCAACACAAGAAGTTACCACTGCCCTAGGCACTGCACCAAGCGTTTGAAGCGCTACTCCAGGACCCTCTACCTGACAAAATACTCAACAACCCACTCCGCATACAGTTAGCAACATACCACAAACAATCCCTCAAACACTCACTCCAACTAGAATCCAGTTACAAGGTCCAGCTCCACCAATTGTTACAGTCGCAACAACCCAGAACCCTACAATGTCCAGCAATCCTCATCTTGTGGGAACTGCCCCAGAACCCTTTGATGGTAAGCCGACAATGCAGAAGTCTTTCGGGCAGCCCTGGCTAATTATTACTACATCAATGGTGACTCTTTTACAGATGAAAGCAAGAAAGTTGCCGCTGCACTAACCCACTTTAAAGTAGGAACACCTGCTGGAGCATGGGCTAGAGAACAAACCACTAAAGCCATGGCTTGTACTGTAGCCAACTATGGATCATGGGACAACTTCAAAAAGGCCTTTGCTGACCATTTTATCCCTGCAGAAGCAGAATTGGCTTCTGCCAACACTATGCACACTTATTATCAAGGAAAACTACTGTTTAATGAATGGTATCAGAAATGGTCACACCATGCATCGCGAGCTACCACCGATGAAAGGACAAAGATGTACGCATTCAGGAAGAACATTAACCCAGCCCTGCATCAAAAGATATTGGGAATCACACCAACACCAACTACACTCTCAGCCCTTGTCAAAGCAGCAAGAGAATTTGACAACCCATTCCACCTATACAATTCCACGGCCTTTAGAGGAGGACGCTCTGTGCATACTCAAGGATTAAACACTCAATGTTCAGACAATCCCTTGGAAATTAACTTGTACCAAGGAGAACCTAATGAACAACCCTGGGAATCCAGAAGTGAAAGAAAACCCCTCACAGATGCAGAGAAAGAGTTTCGATGGAAGAACAACCTCTGTTATTACTGTGGAAAGAAGAACCATATGGCAAATTAATGTAGAGCAAAGAAAGCAGCCCAAGGATGCCAACGACAAGGATCTCGCCCCCAAACAGTCAGAGCTACAACCATCCAAGATGAAAACATTGAACCTGCACAAGAAGAACCTATTCCTGTTGCATCATTGACAACTTGGAGAGAAACACTTGTGGACTCAATCCTCTGCCCAAGATCTGCTCCTATGGATTTTTAATTGGACCCCCTTCTGCACTGAGAAGGGACACAGTCCAAATCAGTACGATACAAAGAGAAATCAATTACCCCAAAGTTTTTACTGAGAATATTTGCTCCCCATCCATTGCCTTAAAAGCTACTCTTGTGGGGAAGACAAGTGGCAAAGAAATCGGTGCAAGAGCTCTGCTTGACAGTGGAGCAGAAGGAATGATAATCCATGAATGAATCGCACAAAGACACCACCTGCACCTCTGAACTATGACCAAACCCTTGCCAGCACAAAATGTAGATGGAACACAAAATGCCAATGGACTAATACGCTTTAGCACCATCCAAAGACTTTGCATACAAGCGCACACAGGCACTACTCCTGATGAACAGGCAGAATTCCTTGTCACTAACATTGGAGATCACGACATTATCTTAGGAACAGATTGGCTACAACACCACAACCCAGATATTGATTGGGCAAATGATACAATCACACTAAGGAACTGCCCATGAACCTGCCTTACCACACACCCAAACATAACCATTGCATCTACATCTGGAATGTGGAATTACCAAATACAAGCGCTCACTTTCCCTGAAGAAGAAGAACCCGAGTTTGCAAACGTTGCTGCACTAATCTTCCCAGATACTGAAGGACTATTGAACCCATGTGTTGATGAACAAATCCACAATGCATTTAGACCAATAACAATCAGTATAAGAGCCAAGTCAACCACAGCTACCAAGCTAGCCCATGCAGAAACACCCCCCAAGACATTAGACGAACTTATCCCTGCCCAGTTCTTGAAATGGTGAAATGTTTTTGATGAAAAAGCCTTTCAACACCTTCCTGCTCACCAACCATGGGACCATGCAATCAATCTAAAACCAGGGATCGCCCAATGTGATTCTGGTATCTATCGACTTACTCCTAAAGACCTACAAGCTGTTAAGGCTCCAAAGTGCCTTAAATAAGATCAATGGTCGCGTCTATAAACGCGTCCTACCAATGCAGATATGCTTGAGTCAAGCAAGCAATACTCGTGGAGGGGAAGGAGTGTTAGATCCTTCTAGAGTATGACAACAAGATGAGAGGGGCTCTGCAGACGGGGTAGGAGTCAACTGTTTGGGATTGGCAAACTAAGTCGAGCTTAAGGCTCAACTGTTTCTACTGGAGGCTTTATATAGCCTTACAGGGATAAGGTTCATACTACTGTAGTACTGGTTGGTGCTATAGAAGCAAAAGGCAGCTCATAGAAGCGAGGTTGCTTCTATGTAAACAATCTCGGTGCTGGAAGCATTAAGTGCTTCCCCAATCAAGGAATCGACGTACGTGGCGGTACAGGAACATCTGGGACAGAAGCAATGCTACTCATTGCTTCTTCAGTACATCTTCTGAAAGATACGATCAACGCGCTCCGAATGTGATATCAAGGAACATAAACGATCAAGATCTGACGCACGCATAATGCAAACGGTGCAGTCCATAGTTCAGGTGTTCTGGCATCTTCCGGACCCCAAACCACTCGGTAACATTACCCCTCCTTCAGATTGGTGGTCCCACACACCAACAATTCTAAAATCGAGTGGTGGGGTCAACACCATCATCATCAAGGGGAGGAGGTGATGTGGTGAAGGTGTATCGGCCTTCTTCTGCTGCCTCATAGGCAGCCAATGCTGAGGCCACTATCGCCTCTGACTCCTCAGCAGTGGCTGAAGGAGACATGATCTGTGGGAGTCTGTCAGAGTCCCTAGGTAACCTCCGGACTGGAGGTGTGTTGGAGCAGAGAGGAGTTGTAGCAAAAGGCTCCTGGAAGGTCCTGGACCCTTCTCCTTTCGCTACCTGCAAGATGCATGGGTTAGCTATGTCCTCCCTCTCCTGGTCGGACTTCCTCTTCCTGCTCGAGTGTCCCAGTTCCCATCCTCGGTGAAAGGGGCATGATCTGACTGGGGCATAGCTGCGATGATAGGGAGGCACTAGGCAATGTGAGGCAGCGTCTGCTGCCAGTTGGTTGTGGCAATATTGGTGGGGTAGGGGACAGTACTTGTTAAAATGTCCTACCTCGCCACAATACTTGCATCGGTTCCTTTTCCTCCTCCCTTCTATCATGTTCAGTTGCTGAGGCTCCGGAATGAAGTCAGCCGTTGCAGTAGACGCTTCCCCACTGCTGCTATAGGAATGGTAATAGATAGAGCTCTGGGGGGAAGGGTTTGGTGATGCTTCCGATCCTGCTCCTCCTCGAAGGTGCATACCGGACATGGTTTGGAGGACGCCCATCTCCTCTTCTGAATACCCTTGCACCATCGTAGGTGTGGGGCTGGCTGGTACTGGTTCTGGGTCGGGGGTAGCATACCCCTGAGTGATGTCTGCCAAAGGCAGCTGAGGGACGAAGACGGGTAGAGGGGGAGTGGGCTGCCCAGCCCGATAGTTGGTGAGGAGTTCTTCAGCCCAGACAGCTGGAGGGGTTTCTCCCTGGCTACAACCTGCTTCTATGAACTCCCAGCAACGTGAGCGTACTTTGGCTGCTGCCATTCTCTCCTTGGCTTCAGCCCTGTCTCTCTCTACTCCTCGCTTCTCGGCTAGGTACTTGCTGAGCTTGTAGTGCAGCTGCTTCTCCTCTTCTTCGAGCACCTTATAGTTAGCTTCCAGCATCTCTTGTAAGGTGTAGAGATGGTCCAAGCGGTAGAGTTCTGCCTGCAGCCCATAGTCGCCTAGCAGGTAGAGGGTCTGTCTCCAGCGCCCTTCGAACTGCCTCTCTGTGTCGAAGCAGTCTAAGTCATGTTCGTCTTGGCCATAGTTATAGAGGTTATAGCAAGGGGTGGCCTGGAGGATCTCGCCATAGTCTGCATGGCCTTCTCCATTCTTCCCCCTCACTCTCGGTTCTCCCAAGGCAACGTCATAGGCCACATACCTGGCTGGTTTGTTGCCCCAAGTCATGCCATCAGGGATGTCAATCCCTGTGTGGTGTCTGTCAGCGTCCCATCGTACCCAAGGCTCTCCAGGGTGGGCATCCTGGGCAAGAGTGCTGGTGGGGGACGTCACATCCCAATCCCCAGGCTGAACGTCAACTTGGTCAGCAGGGGGTCCAAATTCGAGAGGACGCATATCTGCTTCTCCTTCTCCAGTGTTATGTTCATCCATTCCTTGGAAGAAGGCGAGGAGGGAAGCATCGGGAGTGGTGATTTCAAGTGGCCCCTCTGCACCAGAGAGGTCGGATTGGGGAACGATTTCATTAGTGGGAGTTTGGGACATTTGTGAGCAACGATATGGGGATGAGGAAGTAGAGGACATCTTTCGCTGGACTTTTATAACCCGTATGGCCGTGGGGTTCTTTCTGTGATATTCCTCTATTAGTCTAGACCCTTTGATGTTCTCTACTGGCTCCCAAGAGTCATGGGCTTCGGAGTACCCTTCCCACCGGACTTGATACTCCAGCTGTTTCCTCCTTCCAGTTCGTCTTGAACCTAAAATCGTTGCCTACTTCATATTCCTCTTCTCCTTCCACCAATTCTGCTTCTGGATTGGTGTAGGTGGCCCCATGCTCCTCGGTTTCCTTGTAAGGTGTCAATAAGGAGGCATGAAACGCGTTATGGATCCTCCAGCGGCTAGGGAGATCCAATCTGTATGTCACCGGACTAATCACCTCCGTGATTTCAAAGGGCCCATATCGTTTTGGGCATAGTTTCACTGAAGGATGTGTCATTTTTAGGTTGGTGCTGTCGAGCCATACCCTTTCTCCTTTCTGATAAGGTTGGAAACTACTTCTTCACTTCCACATTAGGGAAGCGATCTTCATCGCTTCTTGTGCCTGTGATCTCGCTTCCTGGATCCGGACTTTCCAATTGTCTATTCTTGGTATCTTGCTTTCCCAATTTGGCTGGTGTGCTTTGGGCGTAAAACCCATCCATAAGAAGAAAGGGGATTGTCTGGTTGTCTCTGAAACGTTAGAATTCATTGTGTATTGCACCAGAGGCAGCCAATCCACCCAATCGTCTTGTTGGTGGTTGCAAAAGATTCTTAGTGATGTTTCCATCGTCTGATTCGTTCTTTCTGATTGTCCATCTGTCTGAGGATGGTAGGCAGTGCTGATATTCTGTTTGATATGCAGCTGGTCGCAAAGTTCCCTAATGAACTTGGAACTTATTAGTTTATCTCGATCGGATATGATCTTGCTTGGTACTCCCACAAATGGGAATATTCTGTCCTTGTAGAGCTGTGCTAGCTCTTCTGCATCCATTTCTTCTTTGCAAGGAAGCAAGATGACGCCTTTAGTACAATCGTGGTCAGTGACAGTCAATATACTGTCATATCCCTTCGACTTCGGCAATTTGACCACAAAGTCCATGCTGACAGTCGAGAAGGGAGTAGCCCCTTCTTCTGGTGGAATGGGATACAAGGGAGGTCGATTTGGATGAGTGTTTGACTTGTTACTTTGGCAAATTGCGCATCCTTCCACATATCGATCGACAAAGCGTCTTATGGTGGGCCACCAGTAGTATCGCATCATTCCCAGTAATGTTTTAGCTTTTCCTGGGTGTCCTGCTGTGGGACTGTCATGATACTGTTCCAGTAACGTCCTGTGGGTTCCTTCGTCGCCTGTAGCCACCAAGGCTTCATTCTTCCACCATAAGTTATGTTGCTTCTCCAGTCGGTGTCTCTGTACCCAATCAAGTAACTTTAATCGGTGTCTTTCTTCCCCTTGTTGGTTCTTTATCCGTTCTTCCAATGCAGTAGTGTGCATTACTCGAATAAAAAGATGGTCAGGTAGCGCGACCACTTCTTCTTTATCCCCTTGTCCATCGTCAAGGTCAGGTCTCCTTGACAGGGCATCTGCTTTATTCCTTGCCCCTGCCTGATGTTTCAATTCTAAGTCGAAGTCTGCCAAGAAGGTAATGTATCTTGCCACTCGACCATTTATTCACTGAGGGTGTCGGTAATGCAACAGGTTCGCATGGTCTGTATAAACCACCACCTTATGCTTTGCTCCCATGAGTAGGTGTCGCCAGTGTTTCAAGGCTCGCACCATGGCTAAGAACTCTTTGTCCCATATGTCGTAGTTCTTCTCTGCTTGTTTCAAGGCTGCCGAGAAGTAGCCTATTGGCCTCCTCTTTCCTTGTTCGTCCTTCTGGAATAATACTGCTCCAATAGCATAATTGGACGCGTCTACTTCCAGTTCAAAGGGTCGCTCCTCATCAGGATGGAGCAGGACAGGGTCAGAAGATACTATCTGGATAAGTCATTCCAAAGCATCTTTGCATTCTTGGGTCCATTCAAATGGCACCCCTTTTTTGTCAAGGCAATAATGGGTCGAGCAATCTGACTGAATCCTCGAATGAAAGCCCTATTGTAACTGAGGACTCCCATGACTTTGCGTACTTCATGTACGTCCTTGATTTCCCGAGGCCAGTCCATGATTCCTCGGACTTTGGAGGCCTCAATCTTCATCTTCCCTTTGTCTATGTCCCATCCTAGCATGGTTAGTTTTCGCACCATGAACTGGCACTTCTGGGGTCTCAGGAAGTATGACTTCTTCTGCATCAGCGTGAGTAGTTCATTGACACATTGCTCATGGATTTCTAGTTGTTCAGGACTGTCCCCCGTGGCAATTCCAAAGTCATCCAGATAGTTGACCGTGTATTCTGCCCATCGGTCCAGCCAGTCACCGAAGTCTCTTCTCATCAGCCTAGTAAAGAAGGCTGGTGTGTTCTTGAGCCCAAAATACATGACGTTGGGCAGGTAGGTTCCATATGGCGTCTTGAAGGCTGCCTTCCAGCGATCTCCTTCTGCCAGTCGCACATTATTGTATCCCCATCGTATATCGAATTTGGAGAAGACCTTTTTCCCTCGGAGTCTTTCCACCTCTTGTTCCAGATGTGGTAAAGGTTCATTGTCTCGTCTGGTCCACTGATTTAGTCGTCGATAGTCTACAATGATCCTCTTCTCTTTGCTGTCCTTCTTGCCAATGAAGAACACTGGAGATGTGTAGCTGGATGGACCTGGAGTGATGTATTGCTTCTCTACTTCATCAGCTAGGAATTTCTTGAGGTATTCTCGTTCATCTCGTGTAAGGGGGTACACTTTGCAGTTTAATTCCTTTGGTGCATCAGGTAACAGCTCTATCTGCATGTCCGGTTCCCTTGGTGGTGGGAACCTCGGGGACTTCTCTTCTGAGAAGACATCTGCAAAGCGGTGGAATTGCTTTGGAACATTGGCAAGGGGATCTTCTCCTTCCTGTGGTTTAATCGACTGCTGGGCCCACTTCTGAGCAATAGTCGTCTTTTGAAGGTAAATGGCTTCCCCTTTCTTCAATTGTTGATTTTCATCCCTTGCTCGCTTTTGGAGTTTTGTGACATAGAGATCCAGGTACTTGTATCGAGCAGTCTCAATCTGTACCGTTCCTTCCATCAGCTGTCCTTTCTTCCAGTTGATGGTGGGGTCGAATTCATATAGGAAGGGATATCCCAGGATGACCTGATCCGTTCCTAAATCTGTGAGATAGAACTTTTGCAAGCTCTCCTTCTCCTTGTATCGGACGTGAAGCCAGCAGTAATGGGTGAGTTCCCCCTGCTTATTCTGGGTTCCGTCAACGTTTCGTACTACCATGGGTTCATGTAGTTCTTGTTTCCCAATCTTCAGTCTTTTCCAAGCTGAGTGATCGATGAAGTTCTCTGTTGCTCCACTGTCCAGTAGAGCAGATTCCTCGGCCGTTGTGTATGCAGTGACGAAAGTGAACGGAATATTCATAGCATTCAGTCTTCTAATGTACACTTGCAACACACTATTCTTCCTAAGCCAGGCCGTCGACTTAGGTGTTCCTAAAAACCCTGTTCCATCAGTTCTTCCAACAAGTCCTCCTTTTGTTTGGTGGACATCTTTTTTATGGACGCTGAGGAGGAGCTCTTGTTATAGGTAGGAGGAGGAGATGTAGATCGCCTGGAGACAGTGCTTTCATTTCCACTATCCCCTGAGTCGTCCTCCTTCTCTGTTTCCAGAGCTCGAGCCTTCCCTTTGTCCCTTGGGTTACTTGATTTCTTCTTGACTCTGTCCTTGTCAGGACAGTTCCAACTGATATGTCCTGCTTTCTTGCAGATGAAGCATTTCCCTTCTGCTAGCAGTTTCTTCTTTTCCTCTGTCAGAGGAGGACGTCACTTGGTCCTTGCTGCATCAGTGGATACTGAGTCCACTTCCATTGCATTCGGATCTCTTTGGTTTCGCCTTTTCCCAACCTGTAGGGATTTCATGCGATTTTCCCTGGTGGTCAACGATCCACCTCCAGATCCAATATTGGCTTTCATGAGCTGATCTCTGGCCTGTTCTTCCCTAGCAGCATTGATCCATGCTCGTAGATCATTGATGGCAGGTATATCTCTGACTGGTCGATTGTAGATTCGTCGCACCAGCCAGGTGATTAGTCCAGCCTTGTAGGCTTCTACTGCTCCTGGTGAATTCTGGTCCCATCCTGCTTTACTGAGCAGAACAAGGAACTTGCTGGTATAGTCATCCAGCAATGCTGCTTTAGACATGGACAATTGTTGTAGCTCCATGAAAGCGTCTTCAGGCTCTGTGGTGTCTTTGAATTCTCTGAAGAAGTCATCCACAAATTCGGTCCAAAAGAGCATGTCAGTTGGATCTAGCTGCACTGGTGCATAAAGAGATGGTGGGTCCCCATTTCTTTTTGCTTCTACCAGGTTCGTTTGATTGACCACCCATTCATGCACTTTCTCTCCTTTGATGTAGGTGAGAGCTAGGGCTACTCGCTTCATTGGAATAGTCATGGTCAGATTGTCGCTGTTGAGCAGATTCCATAGATTGAAATCCTGGACAAAGTACTTCGTCTTTTTCCTGTCTCCTTTGAAGACTTCAGGAGGGTCTCCTTTTAGAGATCCGTTGCCCCCATGGGGGCCTGGTGCTGGCTGAGGTGCCAGATTCGCCCCTGGTCCTACAGGAGGTGCTGCTGGTGGTCCCCCTGCTGGAGGGCCTCCTCCAGGTGGGCCTCCTCCTGGTACTGGTGGACCTCGGGTCCGAAGGGGACTCCTCCACCTTCAGGTGGTCCTCCTGCTCCAGGTGGACCACCTCCAGGGTTTACTACAATGGTGGGCCCTGCTCTTCCACCTGCTGTCTGGGTGGCAATGGTGGCTGTCTGCGTAGCTGCAATGGTAGTCATTTCGACTGACTCTTCTGGCTCTTCAACGATTGTTGGTTCAATGGGCGAGACGTGTACTGTCTGCTCTAGTCTTTCAGCTAGCTCCAATACTTCTGGTGCTTCTGCTTTCTGATCTGTAGTCGGAGGGTCCGACTGTTCTGTTTCTCCACTTGATGACTTTTGTATCAATGGAACTGGGTCGTCTACTACTGGGCTTCTGGGTTCCCAATGAGTAGTATAAGGATCTGTCTTGGTTCCTAAACCTAGGACCTTATATTTGTCGATGTCTTCATTCTCTCCTGCATAGGGACATCCTTTGTGGTAATCAATAAAGTACCACTGATCATTGATGTATTCACAAGGAAGGTAGCTTCCTTTGTATCGGACCTCGTATCTGTTAGGTCCTTCCTGGTCTGCCCAACACCAGATGGCAGTTCCTTTGATTCCTGAGGGTAGATCGTCCCTCTCTCTAGCTTTGAACCAACCAAATTTGGTTCCTTGCTTTGATTTCTGGTTGAACTTTACGCGTATGCTATGTTCTCCTTCGATTTCCAGTTTGTCCACTCTCCACTGCCTTTCCTAGGGAGTTGGGACTTGTCTGCCCTCTTACCACTGTCTATGCCAATGACAGTAGGGGTCTTTACAGAAGTATGCGTGTGTCCAACCGTGCTGCTCGTCGAGAGTCACGTAGTACACCTTCTTCTTGTCGTGGAGAGGTCTGTATAGATTCTCCCCCTTGACTACTTCAGCATAGGTTGCTGACCGTATGATGACTAGATCCTAGTCTTTAGGCTTCCTGCCTTTTCCTGGTTCGCTTTCACAGCGATGTCTGTGATAGAAGCTCGACTTATGTTAAGGCTCCAAAGTGCCTTAAATAAGATCAATGGTCGCGTCTATAAACGCGTCCTACCAATGCAGATATGCTTGAGTCAAGCAAGCAATACTCGTGGAGGGGAAGGAGTGTTAGATCCTTCTAGAGTATGACAACAAGATGAGAGGGGCTCTGCAGACGGGGTAGGAGTCAACTGTTTGGGATTGGCAAACTAAGTCGAGCTTAAGGCTCAACTGTTTCTACTGGAGGCTTTATATAGCCTTACAGGGATAAGGTTCATACTACTGTAGTACTGGTTGGTGCTATAGAAGCAAAAGGCAGCTCATAGAAGCAAGGTTGCTTCTATGTAAACAATCTCGGTGCTGGAAGCATTAAGTGCTTCCCCAATCAAGGAATCGACGTACGTGGCGGTACAGGAACATCTGGGACAGAAGCAATGCTACTCATTGCTTCTTCAGTACATCTTCTGAAAGATACGATCAACGCGCTCCGAATGTGATATCAAGGAACATAAACGATCAAGATCTGACGCACGCATAATGCAAACGGTGCAGTCCATAGTTCAGGTGTTCCGGCATCTTCCGGAACCCAAACCACTCGGTAACACAAGCCCTAAGGGAATACATAGATGAACACTTGAAAAGAGGCACTATCCGACCATCAAAAGCAGCTATTGCCAGTCCATTCTTCTTTGTAGAAAAGAAAGGAGGAAATCTACGACCAGTACAAGCCTACAGAGCCCTGAATACAGCAACTGTCAAAGACACATATCCACTACCTTTGATTCCTGAATTAATTGACAAACTCCAAGGAGCCCAATACTTTACCAAGTTTGATGTATGATGGGGATACAACAATATCCGCCTAAGAGAGGGCGATGAACACCTTGCAGCATTCAAGACACCATTAGGACTCTTCAAACCATTGATAATGACATTTGGTCTCTGCAATGCCCCAGCCACTTTCCAACGCTTTATGAACACCATCCTAGCGAAATACATTGCCACTGAATGAGTGGTTGTTTATCTAGATGATATACTAATCATGGCACAAACCTTGAACAAACTAGATAACTGGACACACAAGGTCCTAAAGACACTTCAAGACCACAACTTATTCTTGAAACCAGAGAAATGTGCTTTTCAACAAACCTCTATTAGTTACCTAGGCATCAATATCTCCCAAGGACAAATATCCATGGACCAAGACAAGTTAATAGGCATTACAAGGTGGCCTACTCCGACCAATGTTACAGAAGTACAAGCATTTCTAGGATTTTGCAACTTCTATCGGCAATTTATCCACCAATACTCACGAATGGCATGACCCTTGTTTAATCTAACAAAGAAAGAACACCCCTTTAAATGGGAAGATGATGAAGAACAAGCATTCAAAAAATTAATCCAAGCATTTACGACAGCCCCAGTCCTCATGTTACCTGATCATACTAAACCCTTTCGACTCATCTGCGATGCAAGTGACTTTGCAGTCAGTGCAATCTTGGAACAACCTGATGAATTTAACAGATATCACCCAATAGCCTATTTTTCGAAATCTTTTGACCCCGCACAACAAAATTACATGATCTACAATAAAGAACTCCTTGCCATCATCTCAACCCTCTGGCATTTCCAACACTACCTTGAAGGCGCTACATATCCCATTGATCTATGGATGGACCACAATAATTTGACATACTTCATGACAAAACAAAACCTCACGTGACAACAAGCCGGATGGGCACTCCTTCTCAGCAATTTTGACTTTACCATCACCCATCACCCAGGAACTATGAACAAAGCAGATGGTCTGTCCAGGCGGCCAGACTTTAAAGAGGGGATACAAAACGAAAACAATGGAAAGGTGCTCCTAGATGACAAATATTTTAAAATTAGAGCAACACGCACCTCTACTACAGAACCAATCAGCGACCAAGAACTTTGACAACAACTGCGATCTAGCAAAGACTATGACCCAGAAGTATGTAACGCATTAGCAATCATTATAAAGAGTGGACCAAGACGATTATCCAAAGGCTTACAAGACTGGAACCTCAAAGATGGACTAATATTATTCAAAGGAAATGTCTATATCCCAAACAATGACACCCTACAAAAGAAAATTCTGAAACTACATCACGACTCCCTCGCCACTGGGCATCCTGGCCAATGGAAAATTTATGAACTAATCAGTCAAAACTATTGGTGGCCAGAAATGCTAACCTATGTCAAAAGTTATGTAGACAGTTGTGCAATTTGCCAAAGCACAAAGAACCACCCAAAGACAGAAACACCCCTCGTACCAATTACACCAGCTGGAGAAGTATGGAAAAGCATTACCATGGACTTTATTACGGACCTACCAATTTCACAAGGCTTTGACAGCCTCCTAGTTGTGGTAGATCGATTCAGCAAAGCAATAATCATTACCCCTTGCCACAAGACAATCACAGCAGACGAGACAGCGACACTAATCATGAACAATGTCTGGAGAAGAATAGGCCTCCCAACACAAATAATATCAGACAGAGGCCCTCAATTCGCAGCAAAAGTTACTCAAGAACTATGGAAGAAGTTAAATGTCAAGATATCATTGAGCACAGCATATCACCCACAGACAGATGGAGAAACAGAATGAGTTAACCAAGAACTAGAACAATACCTACAAATATTTTGCAACCACCAAGTGGACAATTGGGCAGAACTAATTCCCTTTATGGAGTTTGCACATAATGCCAGACAACACAGCGCTACGAACAAACCCCCTTTTGAGGTCTGGTATGGCTTTAACCTAACATTTGCTCTGCCCCTTGCCTTTACATCAAAGTTCCCTTCAATCCAAGAAAGACTAACGAGACTAAACCAGCTCAGAGAAGAAGTAGCTGCCTCCCTGAACCGAGCAACTGAGATCATGAAGCAATCAGGACCTCAATCCTCCAGATTTTGTTTTAAAGAAGGGGATCAAGTATGGTTGGAAGCCACAAATCTACGAACCACTCACCCAAAAGCAAAACTAGCCCCTCGATGCTATGGACCATTCAAGGTCATCACTGTCTATCCAGTAAACATTCGTCTCGAACTACCAAAGTCCTGGAAGATACACCCAGTTTTTCACCACTCTCTGATCAAACCTTATAAAGAAACCATTGCCCATGGCCCTAACTTCTCTAACCCGCCACCGGTACTAGTCAAAGGAGAAGAACAATACAAAGTAGAACAGATCTTAAACTCTCGGCTCTCCCCAAACCGCAAAGGGATCCAATACCTAGTTAAATGGAAAGGGTACACTGCCGCAGAAAATACTTGGGAACCAGCATCTAACCTATCAAAAGCGCAATTACTTGTTAAAGACTTCCATTGGAAATATCCAAAGGTGCTTAAAATGATTCCCACCAGGAGTAACCCCTAAACCAACAACGCTCATCATGACCTCCATCGACGACTATCTTTATCCTTGTTACCAAAGAACTTTTCAGAGAACCCCTGTGATCACATGCACTCAATCGACCACAGCTATCCCCACAGCAATCCATAGAACAAGAGAGAACTCCCCATGAACAAACAGACTTCGACTTTTCATATGCAAACTACTCCACCTTCCAAAGAAACAAGTCCCTACCATTGCAGGAGCAACAAGTCTATAAAGAGGGGATGAATGTTATGAACCAAGGCCAGGTCCTGGCCATAGATTGTCCTATTTCACTCAAGAGACCTCTCTCACTTTGCATTGCCAACTCCCTTCCATTTTCTGGGCTATCCCTCCTGCAGTACAAGATATCGCTATTGCAAAGGCACTACAACATGACCAGGCACCAGTTTCCTAATCGGGTAATCATCGCGTGGCAGCCACATGGCCACCCAGCCACCAAGGAACCTGAAACAGCAGCACAAACTCTTAGAAACTGTTGCATAACTCATCTGATGTCATCAAGGCTCCAATAACATCATGGCTGACTGAGCGACTCCACAGTGACCTCATAAGCTCACTAAGCACTCCACAGTGACATCATAATGATGTCATCGCTCCACAATGATCAGTAATGCGCTCAGTAAGCCTGAAACTTGACACAAGCAAGTTTATGCCTCTGTAGTCCTATTGGATGGTACCAAAGGGTCTAGAATAGTCCCAATTCTTTGTAATCGACCCTGTACACTGTATATAAACCCCAATGAAGCATGGCAGTCGTCAGACTGTCCATTTGTGATACTCTCATCTTCCTGGGTACTCCCCTGCAACTGCTCAGTCTAAAGTCCTCCCTTGTCTTCAAGGTACTCTTTAATGACCACCTTGTTTAAAGTCCCTCACTGCACTGGCCTCTACTCTTCACCTCTGCCTTCTGCAACACATACCAGTCCCCATCTGGTATCTCCTAGTTGTTTGGCTTGTCCTCCTGTTCAATGCCATTTACGCCACGTACCATCTGTTTCGACCTTTGCCCACCTGCTCCTGAGTCCTTAGTGATCAGCAGTATGTGTCTTGACAATAGGACTACAGAGGCATAAACTTGCTTGTGTCAAGTTTCAGGCTTACTGAGCATATTACTGATCATTGTGGAGTGATGACATCATTATGATGTCACTGTGGAGCACTTAGTGAGCCTATGAGGTCATTGTGGAGTTGCTCAGTCAGCCTATGATGTCATTGGAGCCTTGATGACATCAGATGAGTTATGCAACAGTTTCTAAGAGTTTGTGCTGCTGTTTCAGGTTCTTGGTGGCTGGGTGGCCATGTGGCTGCCATGCAATGATTACCTGATTAGGAAATGGGTGCCTGGTCATGTTATAGTGCCTTTGCAATAGCAATATCTTGCACTGCAGGAGGGGTAGCCCAAGAAATGGAAGTGAGTTGGCAATGCAAAGTGAGAGAGGTCTCTCTTCAGTGAAATAGGACCATATATGGCCAGGACCTGGCCTTGGTTCATAAGACCCCTTACCATTAATCCCAGAACTCATTCACACCCCGGCAGGAAAGAAACTCTTCACCAAGTTTGATGTCAGATGGGGCTACAATAATATCCAAATCAAAGAAGGAGATGAATGGAAAGCCACTGAAAAAACAAGCAATGAACTATTTGAACCAACTATGATGTTTTTTGGATTAACAAACTCACCAGTCACCCTTCAAACCATGATGGACAACATCTTTCAAGAAGAATTAGCTCAAGGATGGCTTAAAATCTACATGGATGACATTATTATTGTGACAGAAGACAACAAATAGAACATACACAAAAAGTCAACCATATTCTATCCAAACTAAGACAACTTGACCTTTATCTCAAATCTGAAAAATGCCAGTTCCACAAAGAAAAGCTCAAATACTTAGGCATGATCATCAGAAAAGGAGAAATGACCATGGACCCCATAAAAGTCAAAGGAATCAATGACTGGCCTACCCCAACAACATTAAAAGAAGTCAGAAGCTTCTTAGGGTTTTGCAATTTTTATCATAACTTTATACCAAACTTCTCACTAAAAGCCAGACCATTGAACAACCTGACAAAAAAAATAAACAATGGGAATGGATGACAAAAGAAGAACAGGCCTTCCAAATATTAAAAGAAACATGCATGTCATATCCAGTATTACGCACTCCAAATTGGATGAAGCAATTCATCCTAGATACTGATGCATCCAGATTGCTATAGGTGTTACAACATTTTCCTTTTACATTTACTTCTTACCTTTGCTATGGACTGCTTGCTTTCATATGTCCCTTTACTTACTGGTCTCATGATCTCTTACATCTTGTGATCCCTTCTGCATTATCATGTGATCCATACACATCCAGGTAACACTGAATTGCTGTTACTTTCCCTTTGTTTGGTTCTCTTTCCATTTATATCCACTTCTTGCTTTCAACTGTGCAATGCTGCACACTTTACTGTGCAGCACAGTTACTTGGTTATGACTCATTTGTGGCTTCATTTCTATGACTCCTACTTATTATGACTCCTACTATACTAGTAGCACAGTCAAAGCACAGCCATTGCTGCACTTCTCCTGTATATAAAGCTCAGTACTTTGTGACCAAAGCCCTAAGCTTGGTCTCTTGTAGAATCCAACCTACTCTTGTCCAACATATTCACCTGCAAACCACTTCACTCCTAATCCTCAAACCACATCCACATCTCCATCTCTCCAACTCTTCACACACACCAACTACCATCTACTCTACCTATCCCTTCCTTCCCTAAGAGTCTCTATTCACTCTACTGAGAAGGGCTCTTCTTCTTCAAACCTCTATCTACTCACTTTCTTTTTGTGTTGCTTAGGGTAACAGAGCTCCTAAACGCATATAGCTAGTGGAACTGGCCCTAGTCTATCCCATTACAAACTTACCCTAGCTTCTCAATGGACCAAGTTGTACTAGGAAGGGTCTACTGGACATAACCTGTTTAGCATAAACACTTTGACCACTGCAGGGATCCTTACTCTTTACAAACAGGAATCGGCCTGTTCATTGAACCCATCTCTCTTACCAACTCATCTTCATGCTTGAGAACTGACATGGCTAGTTACCATGACAATAGGAGCAGTCATATCTCAAGAATATGAAGACAGCCTGCACCCAATAGCATATTATTCTCAAACATTACTAGAAGCAGAAAGAAACTATGACACCCACAACAAAGAACTAGCAGCAGTAATATTCAGATTACAAAGTGGACGACCATTCTTTCTAGGAGCCAATAAACCGGTTAGAATAAGGTGAGACCACAAAAATCTTACTTACTTTAAAGAACCACAAAAACTGACAGGACAACAAACCCAATGGATGCAATACATGCAAGATTACCACTTTACCATGGAACACATCCCTGGGCACACCCATACAATTGCAGATATGCTCTCTCATCACAAAGACCTTAACAACAGGGTAGAAGAACAAAAAACCACTTTACTCCCACCTGAAATCATATGAAAAATTTATTTACCAGACAAACCTGACAAACAATGAGAAATCCTTAGACAGTTCCACAGTACCCCCTTCGCAGAACACCCTGGAATAGCAAATACTTGGAACTTAGTCAAACAACACTACAAAGGACCCAGACTACAACAGTTTGTGGAACAATATGTCAAAGGCTGCACCAAATGTCAAGAATCCAAAACCAATATACCTAGAAAGAAGGCTACAACCTTCCCACTTGATACAATGTTGAACAAGGCCCCTTCCAATACATGTCAATGGACCTTATATGGACCTACCCAAATCAGAAGGACTCAACAGCATCCTTACCACCATCAATCAAGGATGCTCCAAAGCAACAAAATTCATTCCATGCAACAAAATGATTGATGGAACAGGTGTTGCACACAGGTACTTGAAACACCTCATGCCCTGGTTCAGCATTCCCAAAAGAATTATTTCTGACAGAGACCCTCAATTCACACTGTATCTAGGTGCAGCCCAAGAGTTGGGGTCTAATTCTTAGTTCTTGAAGTTTCGATTTTTGGGTGTGATCTGAGTGCAAAATTTCGAACTGCCATATCTCAACTGTTTCTCAATAGATTGCCTTGAAACTTGGACAGTAGAGCCTTATATACTGTGTCTAGGTGCAGCTAAAATATGGGAGCCTAGTGTTCAGTTCCTGAAGTTTCAATTTTTGGGTGCCAATCTGCATGCGAAATTTTGAACTGCCATATCTCAACTATTTCTCAATGGATTGGCTTGAAACTTGGACAGTATCATCTCATATACTGTATCTAGATACAGCCAAATTGTGGGTTTCACTTGTCGAATTTTCATGTTTTGGGGTGCTGACCAACCCCAAGCATGATAGGATATCCCTACACATGACTATTTACAGCTGTAGCGCGCAACCATAGCAAGGAAAATACAGTGAGACAGATGGAAAACATCACTTGCAGGACGATAGCAGGTCTCCAGACTGTAGCACACCAGGTCGGGCATGCGGAGTCCATGGGGCTTGATCCGAGGGCAGGTAGGAGCAGAAGGGAGCAGGGGAGAGCAAGGTTGTGCCCCAGAACGCAACGCACATGTGTGCACAAGAGAGGGTGTGTGTGTGTTCTCGAGGGAATGGTTCACACAGGCAGATGAGACGTTTTAACACAGAGGCAAAAGCTCCCTCCTATTCGAGACTGTAGCTACTAGCCTTAAATACTGTAGAAGAAAGGTGGGGTGAGAACTAGGTAATCAAAAACATGGATGAGAAGACAATGGCATAAGAATCCTACTGCTCCAACTGCGAGTCTGTGAGCATAGGGCATTGCGGTGAGGGCGACAGGGCAAGGCACTGTGGGCAGCAAGCCCTCAGATTGAGTGGCGATGATGTCTGTGCGTGCGTGATCTGAGTCCATACATATGCATGTGGCAGGGGTGAGGACAATGCTTGAGAGACAATGATGAAAGGGGTGAGAGTGGGATTGAAAGGGAGTCGACGACGGGTGAGAGCGAAATGACAAAAGGGTGGGGAGCATGAAGCAGACAAAGATACTAGTGGTGCAGGGGATGGATGTAGATGAGGGAGCATGAGGCATGGGTGAAGTTGGAGGCGATTGAGCTGAGGTGTCGTCGCTGTTCCTGGGCATAGAGTGGGCGATGCAAGGGAATAACATTGAGAGGAGTGTGCGAGAGGTAAGTGAAAAGAGGGAAAGGAATGACAATAGTTGGAGGGATGATAGGAGGGGAAGGGAGACGAGTGACAAAGGGAAAGGAAGACGTGTGGGCAAGGGACATGAGGGAGGTGGGGGCAAGTGCAAGTCATGTGAGTTTCCCAGTCAGCAGGCTCAGACACCTTACAGGACTGCTTAGAGGAGGTTTTGAATACCGTCAGGGAATTTGAGGACGCAGGGTGCCATGGCATCTGATGGACCCTCCATTTTTTGGATGGTCGACGTCTTGACCTGGGGTCTGGAGATGGCGACCTCATGTGACTTTGTGGTTTGCTTGCTTTGCCACTCTCCTACAACAGCAGCATAAGAATGAAATAAGCTAAAAGGGTGTTTGCATTGACTTGCCTTGGCAGCCCATTGAATGGCAACATCAGCCAACCCACACAGTACCTCCCAGGGTGCCACGAGGCCGGAAGCTGGGAGCCCACCACCATCATCGTCCTCATCTGATGAGTCCACGCTCATTGTAGTTGATATTGGGAAGGGCCTCTTTAAAAGGGCACATTTGGGTTCATGGAGCCAGACAAGGACTGACCTTGCTCAACTCAGCGCAGGTCAATGTGTTGCCCTAGAAGCAAACAGGGTTAAAGGAAAATCTGTCGTGGGTGGACATCAGGGAGAATGTCACCAGTCCTCCTGCCATTGCAAGGGGCATGAAGGAATCGAGTGGGGGTGAGAGGGGGGGTTCTGTATCCAAGTTATCAGTGGACGCTTTGCCTTGAGGTCAAGGTCAGCAGGTGGCATGATGATGCGCTCTCATGTCCGGCGCCGGGACCACCAGCAGCAACAAGAATGGAGCTGCGGCAACTGCTTGTGGGATCAACAGGAGAATGATTTATAACTCAAGTCAGCACAGTTCGCAGCTGTCAGGGAGGGATGGTGAGGATGCATGTGCATGATTTGGTGTATGCTTGCCACGTTCCTTGGCTTGAAATCTCCGCGGAGGCTCAGGCGAGGTGACACACTCATTTGGGTGCCTATGGGTGATACTGGAAGGCTCCATGACCTTTTGAGAGTGCAAGCGGAAGAGGTGCGAGTGGGAGATGGTGGTGAGGGGGATGATCATAGTATGGAGGAAGGCCCATGACTGGGGATGAACAAGTTACCTGTGAGATTCATCAACTCAGTAGCAATCGCTAGGGCATGCTCTGTCAGAGGATCTAGAGTGGAACCTGTCCATGTTGCGAACAATATTGTTACTGCAAGTAACACATGGCATCTATTAGACCCTCCACATAGAGGCAAAGACAAGAGATATAGTTGCCTACTTCAAGACAAACTGACCGACGAAGTTTGCTGGGCTGATCAGCAATACTCCCTTCTTTGTTTGGTGATACATTGATCGAGGTAAGATGTGGGTTTCATAATAAAAGACAGAGGAGTATCCTTGGATGGCCTTGAGGGAAAGTAGCTGCATGGCGATCCATTGATGCTGTCATAAGAACCGGTACATCGCACCAGACTGGCAACCGGACAAGCCTACCCGGACATGTCTCAAGTTTCTTGCACATTTTATGACTCATTGATCGAGCCTCGCATGTACCAGATGTTTCCTTCATGTTCCAGTACGATCACCTTGTTACTACCTCATGAATGCTATTTGATATAGTATTCTACATGTATATAAGATAGCCATCTGACGAGAACAAGCCCTAAGCTTGTTCTCCTGTGAAATATCACTGGTTTCTCACTTCAGAACTTGTAGGCTTGCAAGACATCAAGCAATCCATCTGAAACTTCCTCTACTCATAAGCCTTCTCAATGCGAAGACTTATTCATAGTTGTTACAGTGTCGTGGCTGTAAGAGCGTTAGCTCAAGGTTCAATGGGGCCAAGTCCCTGTGACCTGGTTCAAGGGTTCAGTGGGGCCGGTTCAGAGAGGCCGGATCAAAGGTTTAGCGTCTCAAGACTAAGTCAAGGATGACCTGATCCGCAGACAGAGTTGATATCCTGGTTTTGCAGAAGAGGAGGACAATGAAGGAGAAGCAGAGGAGGAAGAGGAACACAAAGGTTCCTTGTGATGAGCTCAGACCAAGCAGAGTATAGGCCAGCACAACGCAAGTTGTGATTGAGAGATAGTACAGGGCAAAGGGATGCGACAGGAGATGGGACAAAGCTAAGCTTGGGGCATTCCCCAGCTTCTACAGGCACTTAAATACTGTATGTAGCGAGGCTGTACAGTACCATAAGCAGAACAATAGATAAAGATGGGTCAATAGCAAAAGTAACTCGACAATAAGTGAAACACAATAGGTGAAACACAATAAGTGACCATCAGCATCAAGGGATGAGACGGTAACCGAGGGAACAAGGGTGACAAAAAAAGAGAACAATAATGAAAGAGATTATGGACAAACTGACAAGGGGTTAGATTACAACAATAGTTTCCCCTCTCCGTGGAACATATTTGCTGTGGCAATATTGTCTCTGAGATCCCCAAAATTTGCAGAGACTTAGTGTCTTGCTTGACTCACTGCGTTCGTCTCATGTGTGAACTGATTTGTCAGTGACACCGCCCCCAGTCGGTGACATTAGAACAAGCTTATCCTCGAACCCTTGACCCCGAACACGTGTACATGCATCCACCCCCAAAAATATCGATTTTCAAAAGATGACTTCAATGGCTAGAGACTGGAGGTTCAAAGGACAAGGAAAACCCACAGAAGAGGGACTCAAAAAGCTCAGATGCCCCTTCAAGTTGAACCCGGACCTTGACGATGCATTCGTCCCTGAAGCATTTAGGGAGAATGTTCAATTCCTCAGAGTAGGAATAAACAGTGTACCCTGGACCAGGTACTACACTATTTACAGGAAGGCTAAAGTTGGCCTTGGCACTCTCTATAGTGTTTGGTTTGAAATCCGACACCGCGAAGACTATTTTGAAGCCCACCATGTCACATGTCTGGCCTTTGGATTAGTCAATGATCCCCTCAAGGGACTTGACATGGAACAACTTATCAAATCAGGAGAGCTGATCCCAAACTCAAAGAATCCATCACACACCCCTACCCCCAGACCCACACCTGCTGAACCCATGGAACAAGAACCTGAAACCACAACACAGCTTTTCGTCATGGCTGTCGAACCAGAAGAACCACCTGCACAGATACCTCAACAACTCGCATTGTCCGGAATGGCGCAGGCATATCCATGCCCCTCCTTGTTCCAAGGCTTCGGAGGGTGCGGAAGAAGACCCCCTAGCCCAGACCCTGACAACTACAACACCCTCACTCACTATGACCATGATGCACGCCCCTCAGACAACGGCAAACTCGAAGGTGTTCCCCTGAAGGCATTCAATGGAGATTGCACACACACCCACACATTTCTCACCGCATTTCTACGCTTCATGAGAATGAACTTTGACAGCAAGATTGCCCAAAATCCCATCAAAAAGTGTGCCTATTTCCTGTCACTGATGGAAGGGCCTCGTGTCAATGGATGGGTCAAGCGATAGACAAATGGCTTGAAAAAGTCATGCTCAACCCGGACAAAATTCCCTTCAGCCTCACTGCCTGGCAAGCCATGGAACAACAGTTCAAACGTGTGTTTACTGACTATGCAGAACATGAATGCACACAAGACCAGTTATGTGAACTCAAGATGAAAGAAAACAATCTTGATGAATACATCACAAATTTTGAACTACTTGCATGCCGCGGAGCCTTGCACACAGACGACCCAATGGTGTTGAAGCAGATGGGCGCAGGTTATGATAAGAGCAATAAGATCCTTAAGATCTATCAAAAGATATTTCAGTATTGTGTAAGACAAGACTATAATTCAGCAATACCTATCAAAAGATATCTACAACGCGTGATTAGATGCGAGAGATAAGATAGGAAACAGTAAGTACTCACTTCAGTATTGTGTAAGACAAGACTGAAGTGATCTATCAAAATACGACGCTCTTAAGTACTCCAGAGCATCTCTAAGTACACTGCAGGTAGCTACCATCAATAAGAAACAAAGATCATACAAGGATCAGTCATTAGTAGCTACCGATTGTCATCAATTAACTTATCATTGTAAGTAACACAGATCTCAGCATATGAGCTGAGCCGGACTGCGTGATCTGACACGTCATGTGCCTGAGCTAAGCCGGTGATGCCCGGTCCGTGTAACCGACGCATCAATGCGTCTGAGCTGTGATTACATCACAACGTCCCAGGGTAGTGGTAACACACCAAATCAATGATAATCTCAACATCCCCCCGTGATTGAGACAGTCGGTAGATTAGATCAAGAGAGATCTAACCCAGTAACAAAAGGACTGGTGTTGCACATAGGCGTGCGGTGTGGTAAGACCATCAGCAGGTGGACGTCTTGATGAGGTAGGTATTGCAGTGAAATGCAAGTGATTAAAGAGTGGGTGAGTCGAGAGACTGTGAGTCGAAAGACTCCAAAGGAAATGAGTCGAAAGACTCCAAATGAATATGTGTATGCAGGCGAGAGACTGCAAAGGAGAGTGTGAACGTGTGTGAACGCGTGTAAATGCACAGTCGAGAGACTGCCAGGAAAGTGTCCAGTGAAGTGTTCAGATCTGCACATAGGGGAGGCCACCAGTTAAAACATTAATATATTTCCTAATCGCCATAGGCGTTGTGTCTCCGGAGTGCTTGATCAACTGGACTTCCGCGTCGGAACGGAGCGGAATGCGGAAGCAGAACGGAAGTCCACCATCCCAAGGTGAGACCTCCGAGATTACAGGAGTGGAGCGGAGTTGTGGAATCCGCCATCCCGAAGAGATCTGAGATGTACCTTGAATGATCAATGTCTGTGTTAGCCGAGCGATTGCGTGTAACGCGGATCCCGAGATATGACGCGATCTCGCCTAGATCTGTCAACTCATAGCGTCTAGACAAGGATGTATATGTGCCCGTAGATGTGAGCACTGCCCGTAGATGTGAGCGTCGAGACCGCGAGGGTCGCCTAAGATAATGATGTCATCAGCAGAGAGGATGTGAACTGATAAGGAAATGGCAATGGATCCCCCCGCGTCTTTGGCGATGACATATGTCTGCATGAGCATGCATGCACATGAACGTGAAGCCCGCATGAGAATGCGTGCATGTAAACGTGAGTCACTAAGGACTCCATGAGAACGTAAGTCCCATGTACGATAGGCCTGTGTAAGACCAAAGAAGAGCTTTCTTGTCTGTCTGGTGTGATGAAGCCTTGCGGTTGCTCCAATAAAACTAAATCTTGTCACCCAGTGAGCCAAATAGGAACGCCGACAAGACGTCCATTGATTTCCCAATGTGTTCACGTGGCCAACACTGAACAAGAGTCGCTAAGACTCGGACCTGGCTACTGGTGAGAAGGTTTCATCAATGTCAATGCCTTGTAAATTGGGTGAACCCCTGTGCAATTGAAACGCGCACGAAATCTCCGTGCTGCACACCCATTCCGATAAGATCTATAAGATCAATTGATATCCCAGGTACCAATTTTCGCAAGCGCTGCCGATCACATAATTGACACGCGACTTGCCACTCATCGGCAGAATCCGATTTAAGCGCCTTCCCGATATGTAGCCTAGTGATCGCTTCCGCGTAGCTGAGCCATATGTGATAAGCGCCCTCTCGGATCTGTGTATGCAGTCCCTCCGAGACATTCGGAACGCAGATGCGAATAAGACCCAAGATGTGTAACTGAGAGCGGACTGTGGTGGACCAATGAATTGTCCCAATAATGCTAAGTGAGGATGGCGTAAACGGTATGGCGGAGTGTGTGGAACTGGCTGTATAGGTGGGGTAAGGTCGAGTGAGTGTGGTGTGAGGGAATCTAATGGGGTTTCCGGAGGCGCAGAACGAAGTGCCAACGATCTGGTTCATGTGAAGGTAAGGCAGAGAATGTCACCGGTCCTGTAGGGACCAAGAGTTGTGCAGGCAGAGCAGTGTCTGTAACATGTCCCCTGGCTATGCAGTATGCGCTTGTCGCACGATAAGATTACGATGGTCAGGCGTGTAGACATACGCCCTACATCTAAAGAAGGCGGAATTGTGAGACGACCGGAGTCAGTCCATCCATTCACAGTGTATGAAGTGTGTGTGCACAGAGAATGGGTGATGGAGTCTGATCATTAGTATGGACGGCAGTGTTAGTATTATGCTCCAGAACCCGAGGCTAAGACCAGTGCCATGCAACTTTGAGTGCATGTTATCTTCAAGGGTCCAATTCCATCTATCCGGCACTCCATTCTCCTGTGGTGAATCTAGCATTGTTAATCTATGTTTGATCCCTCCATGAACTGATAAGTATGTGAGCACGCGTTGCCTCAAAAGCTAGCGCCTCGAATTGATCTCACGTGCAGCAGATCGGCTAAGGTGCTGTAGATAATCTGTAGCCGAGGATCCGATCGCTAAGGGGAAGCCCAGAAAAGAAGCGTTCGGTTGCCAAGTGTATACAGTCAACTCTCTCATAACCCATGCTGTGATAACCCATAATCTGTAATAACCCATAGAATTTCGTGTCCACCGATTGTGTTCCTAATTAAAACCCATAAACCTTCAATACTCAATAACCCATAGCTCAGCGCTCGTCCATAACCCATAATAAGCGCCCCACTAACCAAATTTGGTGACCTCCATGGTGAGAATTTAGTACCATACCCAGGGAAGGCGGACCGGTAGACGTTGAGGCGTCGTAGAAAGAGGCAAATGACTGCAAAGTTGAGTGAAGAGAGAGAGCAAGAGGGTTGCAAGCGAGGTGTTTTCGAGAACAGAGAACACAACACTGATACATTTGCAGCTAATAGTAGGCCTTTTAATACATTTACAAGTACGCTATCTAGGAGAGAAAATAAGAGTAGAGGTTTTTTAGGAGGTTTTTGAGTCAGAAATGGAAGTGAAATAGAAACGGAACCATACAGTAAGAAAACATCGGACTTTGATGGAAATAGTGCATTGCCTGTCTGTCTGGCCAATGCGCTTTCTCCGGTTTTGGTGCATGTTGGGACAGGGTAAGCAGGGCAGCTGATGAATGCAATAGGACTCACCTTTTTCCATGATTCAGCTCCCCATGTGTGCGAGTTTTTATGAGTGCAGAGGTGCACAATATTGTGCATAACACCATACAATTACAATGTCCAGAGGACCAACTTGGCCCCCAGGCGACCGAGTGCGGAGGACGTGGACGACACACGCGTATGAGAGATGCCCATCAGTGATGTCATCATAGAGAGCGATGCGTGTGGGCGGGTAGGGGGGGGCACGTCAAGCCTTCAATGGTCCGCGCAGGTTTCACTGTCGTGGGCGTTGGGACCTTGCTATTAGACGCAGTACTTGGAGGCGTCATAGCTGTCAAATTGATCCGGACGCTCTTGCCCAATGTGACATGTACACTCATTGAGGGTGGCTTGGAAGTCTTTCCCACGACCTTGGGCATGTCTTTGCTAGTATCGGAGAGGCGGGACGCTGGACGCGACGTGCTCGGTGGGGAGAGTGTAGTTGACTTGCGATGGATATGATTGACCTTGCCGGGTGCAGGAGTCGTGCCTGCGGTGCGTTTGACACTCATCCGGCATTTTATCTGTGATGAATTTGTTTTGGACAATCAGCACCGGTCGAAAGGGGATGTGGAAGGGAAACTGACCAACTCAACCTCTTGCTGTTTCGAGTCCAGCGTGATGTCGAGGCCCTGCAAATCCTCGCAATCCCTCCAGCATTTGCAACGAGTCCCGCACACCACTGAGCTTGCTCCCCACAACCTCATGCCATGTCAAGATGATGGCATCGCGCCAAGAGGCCAACTCGAGGGAGGCCATTGCCGCATCACTTGCCTTACAAAAATATCTTATCAATATTAATAAGCCATTTGCCTGTCAGCTCGAAGCAGCTGGCCTGGCAGGCTTTGGTCGACAGATCCGCCTTGATCAGGCCCAATTGATGCGAGATACAGTAATAACTGATGATTACTTTACATCAAAGTATAATAGCAGATTGTATATACAGGCTAAAACATGGAATTTGGGGTCTCTGTATGCACATTTCTCAAAACCCATACTCTGTAATAACCCATAGTTTTGGGTGTCCACGGACCACTATGGGTTATGAGAGAGTTGACTGTACTCCGGACAGGATGACTGATCGCGATCCGTAAAGCCAAGCGAGATCCGAGTACCGGAATCACTGTGATAGATTAACGCACGGTGGAAACATATGTCCCATGCGCTGATGCTGGATGTGGAATGATAGGACACTTCTTTGCGCATGTAGAGCTGGAGTTATGAAGTTAATACACAATAGATTGTTCTCCAGCCAGCTGTGCGCGATCTTCCGATCTTTGATGTGTAAGTTTGAACACCCCTCTTGAGTGTAAGTGATGCATCCCCCGTTCCGAAGTAGCGCGTGCACTGTGTAGTCGCATGCATCGGCCTTCGGTACATGTAGAATGTCTATGATGGTTAATAAGGATATCTCCAAGGGCTTCCGGCCGGCAGGACGGACGCAGATCCAGTCCCAATCTGTCTCATGACTGTATAACCTCCCAGAGTAACGCATCTGGAGGCCGGAGCACAATAAATGAAGTCGGGAGTCCGGAACGGACTAATGTAATGGGTAGCTCCATGGTCGATCAAGATCTAGCCACCGCGTAAAGGGAAACCTGGATCTCATCTTCATCAGATGTCCGACACCTCGGTGATAGGAGCAGTATTGCCCACTAAGTACGCGCTGATGTTCCTGTCAGTGCCTGTCACTTTGTCTTTTGTCACCTTCTCCCTTCTCTTCCGATAGTCCGGAGTGTGTGCCCAAGTTTGTTGCAATAATAGCATTGTGTTTCGGACATAGTGTTGTCTATCTTTACCGGAATGTCTGTATTAAGTGAGGGTGGAGAGGCCGGCCCGACGACCATCTTCATTACTGATCTGTACCTGGATTGTGTGGGGAAAGGTCCATCGGAGTGCTGGAGGCTAGAATTTGTCGACGCGACAGCCTGAGTGAGCGTCAGATAACGTTTAGATAGATAAGAAGGTGAAATGGAGATTCGATATGAATAAATGGTTATATTGGAGAGTGATCCACGCATCGTTTGATGTTTGCAATCGCAGGAACATCTGATGTGTGTCATCTAACATCTAGGAATTTGCGTCTAAATGCCCATGTGTAGACCGCTTGACATTAATCTGATGCCGCCTGTATGCGCGTTTGAGTTCCTCCTACTTGAGCTTGCAAGTATACAATTTGATGTCATTTTTGTTACTGCCAATGTGACCTTCTGAATGTATATTGCAAAAGCACGTGCGTCTAAAAGTATTCTCCCTCAGCATCCTAAGAAGTATTGCTGGAGGGGCTATCATCTGTAACTGTAATGCGATGCGTGATAATTATTCAGGATGTGGGGTAATGGCCAGTAAGTGAGATAACCAAGCGAGTGATCGAGATTGAGGAGGGAACGTAAACATTAGGCGAGGGTGCCGTGAGTAAACTTTAGGTAATTGCAAATTGCCAACCCGGGTTAACGGAGCAGTTGTTGCCGGATTATTGAAAATCAAATCAGTACCCCTGACGCGTGATAGATAACGCACGCGTCAATCCTTCGGCTCCAGGGACCAAGGGAGTAGGGTGTCGTCTGATAACAGAGGCTTGTGAAGAGGGAAAAATGATAAGCTTGTGTGTGAATCTTCGACTCTGGACTTTAGATACGGTCAGGGCCCATAACCTGTTGAAGCAGATGGGCGCAGGTTATGATAAGAGCGATAAGATCCTTAAGATCTATCAAAAGATATTTCAGTATTGTGTAAGACAAGACTATAATTCAGCAATACCTATCAAAAGATATCTACAACGCGTGATTAGATGCGAGAGATAAGATAGGAAACAGTAAGTACTCACTTCAGTATTGTGTAAGACAAGACTGAAGTGATCTATCGAAATACGACACTCTTAAGTACTCCAGAGCATCTCTAAGTACACTGCAGGTAGCTACCATCAACAAGAAACAAAGATCATACAAGGATCAGTCGTTAGTAGCTACCGATTGTCATCAATTAACTTATCATTGTAAGTAACGCAGATCTCAGCATATGAGCTGAGCCGGACCGCGTGATCCGACACGTCATGTGCCTGAGCTAAGCCGGTGATGCCTGGTCCGTGTAACCAACGCGTCAACGCGTCTGAGCTGTAATTATATCACAACTGTCCCAGGGTAGTGGTAACACACCAAATCAATGATAATCTCAACAGATGGTCATGCACCTGTTTGCGTGCGGCCTTCCCAAGCCATTGGTCGAAGCCATTATTAACCAAGAAGACCCCACCACTTTTCAAGAATGGATCTCCGGTGCACAGAAACAACACCGGATCTGGTTGCACAAAGATGCAGTCCTTACCGATCATGCCAACATGCATAATCACAATGGAAATCCCAACCTGCCCCTGGGCTCGCCTCTCCACCTGGGGAACACACGGCAACACCACCAACAATCCTGCCGCACCATGAGCACACCTCCCACCTCACGACCCAAACGTGATGGACACCAGCGCCAGCGCGGCATGCAAAGCAATCACTGAAGTTGAAAAAGAAAAACATCACGCCGAAGGCAGGTGTTTCCACTGCTCAAAACAAGGACGCCTCGCCAGAGATTGCCCCACCAAACCGAAACATGAGACAACATGTGTGCGCGCAGTGGAGGTGACCACCACCACATCCGAATCCTCTGTTGTTGAGACCATCGAAGAAAGCATGACAGCTAAAGTTGCAAAGGCTGCCAAAGCCCTTTCTAAAGAAGAAAGAGAAGAACTTATCAAGATGCTGACTGGAGAAACTGACAATGATGAGGAGAAGGACTTTTCAGATGCCTGAGCATATTGGCAATCGCTCGGGCCCTAGGTACCACCAATGTATATAACACTATGAAAAAGTCAATGCAGGTCAACTTGACAATATACAGTTGGAACCTCACAAGCTGAAAAGAAAGTTGCATTGATCGATAGTGGAGCAACTGAATGTTTTATCTCCCCAAAATTGACCAAAGAACTCCAACTAAAGACACAAAAACTACTAACACCAAGAGTAGTAAAAAATGTCGACAACACTCCTAATCGTCTGGGAAAGATCACCCAAGCAGTAGACCTGGAACTGAAACTATTGGGACAAAGAAACAAACACCAATTCCTCATAGCGGACATCGGGCAAGACGATCTAATCTTAGGATACCCCTTCCTTGAATTGATGAACCCCAAAATCAATTGGGCCAAAGGAACATTGATGGGAAGGATAATCCTATCTGGAGACAAATGAGTACCAGAGTGGATAAGAAACATTGCCAAATGGGAAGAAGGTGATGAACTTTGGATGCAAACTATTGCCATTTTCAGCGCACTTGGCGGAGTTTGAATTCTACCCAAATCGGCGCAGAAAACCCTCTCAAATGTGCGGGGCGAATATCTCCCTCAAAACAGCTTCAATTCACATAAAACTTATTGTCCCTGAATCGCCTGAATGAGGGCTAGGCAGCCCCATTGTTTTCATGAGATTTGAGTGAGAATTGGTGGAGCTGGTCTCAAGCCACCTCCACATATGTATTAGATGAATTACAACTCAAAATCATGGTCTATATCTATTATTTTTCCCTCATGTTGTACCCATGGGCTGTCTTGAGGCAGCCCCATAGTGTTTTTGACTCAAGCATTGTGGTGTGCAACGTCGTTTCCCTCATATCGTGTGACAGTAGCACAGTCATGTGCCGGGAAGGAGCCCCCCCAGGAAGTGCACACCTGAGCCCATGGGGTGGTGAAGTGTGTCCAAGAATGCAGAATGACTTCATAAGACTGAAGCTCCAAAGAGGAGGAGCACCTAGCGGGAACGCAAGAATGCGTTTGTTCATTCGACTGCACTCAGGTTCACACAGATGATAAGGGAACAACAGGGCAACTTTATTCAACATGGTAGCAGATACAGGTTAGAACTAAGGCTAAGGGACAGGAAAAGCACAAAAGACAGTCATATGAAAGGAAATCTAGATGTGAGAAGGGGACCAAAGCTGGATGACGCGAGGTATCGAGTCGTGGTCTCCAGCGGCTGTGGTAGTGGCGTGTGGCGATTTGTGAAGGATGGCTGAGGCCAGGTGTGGTGATGAGGGGTGTGGTCAAGTCACGATGCGAGGAGGGGGAGACAATTCAAAGGAGAGGCTGGAGGGGGGATAGGGAGAGTGCTGGTGGGTGGTGACTTGGGCGCTGATGGCACTGCCGAACGCGATTGTGGGTGGGACGATTGGAGAACTTGGATGGCAGATGCGAGGGAGAGGAGTGAGGGGGTGTGGAAGTAGAAAGGGAGAGGGAAGACGGCGGCAGGCTGGGAAATGGACGCACAGGCGGTGTGCAGATCTCTGACTAACAAAATGAGAGTCTAGTAAAAAAGGGGAGAAAAGCATACCAAAATGTACAGTAGCAACACCATCCGATGGCAACAAAGACGGCGGCATGGTATGGGGCTCTTCAGCTGTGCGTTGGGACTCATCAGTGCATGGTGAAGGTGGGGGCATTGAGGGCGAGGGCGTGCGGCGGTTGATGGGGGCGAGGGTGGTGTGCTGGCGGCAACGATGATGATGATGTGAGGACAAAGAGGAGATGGCATGAAAGGAATACGCACATATGTACTCTTGTAAGCGATTCGCGGCCAGCCATATAGCTGTGTGGGTGAGTCGACATCGAGGCCGTGTGCCTTTGCGACAATTTTGCATGTCTTGTGGTCCATGCGTTTGTGCTGTAGTGAGTTCCCAGGCTTCTGCATTTACATAGGCATAGGACTCTTCCTCCCCATCCTCATCAATAGCAGGAAGGGATGTCTTGGAAGCCTGAGCTCGTGGTTGTGATCGCTTCGGTCAAGTGGGAGTGCCTGAGCTGTCACTTTCATTTCCACCAGTTTTTTTTCGGGCAGCCTTCCTTTGGCCAGTAGTACGTGTCGGTGCAGGCCGGCATTTTGAAGCACATTGCTTCGAGCCCATGAGGGTTTAGGGGGTTGAAATGGAGGGGTAGAGCAAGGTATGGTGAGCAGCTCTGGGAAGGGAAGAATGCCCTGTCGTTGTCCTGGAGTAGGAGTGGACAGGTGGACGGTTGATGAATAAGCCACACGACTCTTTACGCACTGTCTCGTCCGTCGCCTCGTCCGTCGCCACAGTAGCCTCAGTCGTGCCAGCCGCCGACTTCGCATCAGTCTCCATCTTAGCCTCGCCTGTACTTGTCAGTTCAGCCCAGTCCGTCATAGCACCAGCATCGCCAGCCACCACTGTCTCCACCCTGCTCTCAGCCTCAGCCTTCTCAGTCTCAGCCGCCGCCACCGCGCCCCTAGTTTTGCCAGCCATCTCCATCGCCCCAGCTTCAGATCAGTCAACCGCCGCCACCGCGCTCTTAGCCTTGCCAGCCACCTTAGTCTCGTCAGCCACTGCCGTAGCCTCAGCCTCAGCCACCGACGTCTTAGTGCCACACGCCGCCGCCTCCACCACTGTCTCACAAGCCACCGCCGCCACGCCCTTGTCAGCCACAGCCGCCGTCGCCCCTGCGTTGCCCTCAGTCGTCGCCTCTGCCCCATCCACCTCCACCATTGCACCAGCTCAGTCCGCCACCACCTTCTCAGTCTCAGCCTCAGTCTTCTCAGTCACAGCCGCCGTTTTAGTAGTTTCGCACGACACCAGCACCGCCGCACCATCGCAACCCCTCATCACCAGCACCACCCCAGAAGACCAAGAAGGCCTCGGCCATGAACTTAGCCGCGACACGCCACAACAGGAGCAGAAGCCGCCACCACACCGCTGCCGCCACAGGAGAAGCAGTCACCAACGCCAACAGCACACCGCACGCCGCCTCCCACATCGCCTCCCCATCCATTTGTGCGCTCTCGCCCACGTCTGCTGCCGACACCTGCAGTGGAGACGACCCCGCCACTGCCGCCGCAAGATGACAGATCCCACCCCCGTGCAAGCTGCCCCACGCATCCTCTTTCTCGAGTCCTCACCACCTACGTTTCTATCTACGAACTCATGCTCACTGCCTACGCCTTTGCTCCTCGTCCACGCCTGCTGCCACCACCTGCAATGGAGATGACTCCTGTATATAAAAACACCCTAGCTACTCTGTAGTAGAAAGAGTTCAGAATAGGACCCCTCTTTGCAACCCACTCCTCTCTGTCTGTGAAAAACAAGAAGGATGGTCAGAATCGAGAGGCGAGAGGGGTGATGAGTGGCTGGCCACGACTCCAATTGCACTGGAAATAATGTTGCACACCACAACGCTTGAGTCAAAAACACTATGGGGCTGCCTCAAGACAGCCCATGGGTACAACATGAGGGAAAAATAATAGATATAGACCATGATTTTGAGTTGTAATTCATCTAATACACATGTGGAGGTGGCTTGAGTCCAGCTCCACCAATTCTCACTCAAATCTCATGAAAACAATGGGGCTGCCTAGCCCTCATTCAGGCGATTCAGGGACAATAAATTTCATATGAATTGAAGCTGTTTTGAGGGAGATATTCATCCCACATGTTTGAGGGGGTTTCTGCACCAATTTGGGTGGAATTCAAGCTCCGCCAAGTGCGCTGAAAACGGCAATAATATAAGTATTAGGGTCAACTCTAAGGACACTAATAGAACTATATAAGGGGCCTTATAAGCAACTCTATTCCTTGCACCAAACTACAAGTCCTCAAATGACCAGCCCTAAACTGACTAACAAGAAATGAATCAGGTGCTTTGCATGTGTATGAAGAAGTAAACACGTGGACAGTAAAGACTCTTACTCATCAGGATGAGCCTTCTTACTCAGTGGCTTACTGAGCATGACTGAGCATGCTCAGTAAGCACACTCTGACTTCTTACTCATCTGTCTATTGTGCTTGATAACAAGGTTAAGACTTGTTCCCTATTTAGCAATCCTCTTGTAGTATATAAGTGCTCAATAAAGTAACAGACAGTCCTCAGACTGTCCATTTGTTTATGGCACTCTCTACCCCTGGGATACTCCTTTAAGGACCATCCCCTTGTGATTATTCTGGCCTCTTCCCTGCATAATTGCTTGATGCTCACAGTAACCATACCTCTTTGGTACTTGGTACTGCTCTGGACATTACTTCTTGCCCACACCATCTTGGACATCTATTGACTCATCTTCAAGCTTATGCCTCGCTCTTGAACTGGATAGTTCAACAGTGAGTCCTGACACTGAGTCCTTAGTGATCAGCAGTACATGTCTTGACAGTAGTAGATAAGCAAGATGCCCCTTTCCAAACTCATATCTGTTACTTACCATCTTGAGTTGCAAGTGCAGGGTGTTACCAAGTGGTTTGGGGTCCGGAAGATGCTGGAACACCTGAACTATGGACTGCATCGTTTGCATCATGTGTGCATCAGATCTTGACCATTTATGTCCGTTGATGTCGCATTTGGAACGCGTCGATCGTACCTTTCAGAAGATGTACTAAAGAAGCAATGAGTAGCATTGCTTCTGTCCCAGATGTTCCTGTACTGCCACATACATTGCTTCCTTGATTAGGAAAGTACTTATGACACCGAGATTGCTACTAGGGAAGCACTTAATGCTTCCAGCACCGAGATCGTTTTACATAGAAGCAACCTCGCTTCTATGAGCCGTGTTTTGCTTCTATAGCACCGACCAGTACTACAGTAGCACAAACCTTATCCCTGTAGGGTTATATAAGGCCCCCAGTTGTAACAGTTGAGCCCTAAGCTTGACTTAGTTTGCCAATCCCAAACAGTTGACTCCTACCCCATCTGCAGAGCCCCTCTCATCTTGTTGCCATACTCCAGAAGGATCTAACACTCCTTCCCCTCCACAAGTATTGCTTGCTTGACTCAAGCATATCTGCATTGGTAGGACACGTTCATAGACATGACCATTGATCTTATTTAAGGCACTTTGGAGCATTAACACAGGGTTGATGCCACCACCAACTGGCACCAAAGGGGTGTCCCACTCAGTGACAGGTGGGGCATTGCCCTCACCAGTGGCAGCAGCCTTGGCCTGTGCCTCCTCCTGTTGCTGCTTCTCGACCTCTTTGGGATTGCGATAGAAAAACATGTCAACCATGACATTCCAGCCATTGGGGGTGTGGGGGATGGTGCCACAGAGGTGGAGCACCTCAAGCACAGAAGCCACTAGACAAGGCCAATCGCATAGCATGACTTGTTGTTCTTTCATAAGGATGGCCACATTGACATACCTGAGTGGCGTACCTGCAAGTGTGATGATGGGGATGTTGACATAGGACACCTCATGGATCACTTTGTGGTCCACACACAGGTCTGTCACAATGATCAGCCAGGGCTCCCTGAATGAGCATGTGATGTAGTTTGTGAACAAGCCTGGAGTAAAGTGGCCAAGTGGCCCATGAGATCACTCACATGGGAAAAGATGCATTGTGTGCCAGGTGGAGGTGGTGATGAGGTGAGATGTGGTGAGGGAGGAGGCATGGTGGTGATGGGAAACATGGGCTGTGGTGCATGAGTGGGTGGGCATGGTACAAACACAAACACATGAAAATGCAGCCTGCAAAGTGGAATGAATGTCACAGTAACTGTCATGAACCATTTCCCAGAGAGGGCCCTTGAAGGACACTTCCCTATTAGAGGAAACCCAGCCTCTATGATGCCACCCTGTTCACATGAGCAAAAGGGGTGAGTAGAGGTGTCCACTATATTGCACGTGCATTGTCATATGATTGATTATAGGCACAATCAACATACAGCAAGCCCTACTTAGTGGCATCCCTTCTAGCCGTATAAGACAGTATTATGGGCTTCCTAAGGACCCTTTAGGATGACCCAAAGTGCTCTACAATGGACACTAACAAAGATACTATAGGGCCTATAATGTGTTATTAGACTAACTCTAATAACCTTAGAATGAACTATAGGGCAATACTAAGGACCTTAATAGAAGTATTAGGGTCAACTCTAAGGACCCTAATAGAACTATATAAACTTATAGGTAACATTATTCCACTGACAAATACCCCAAGTCCCCAAATGACCAGCCCTAAACTAACTAACAGCCCTTACTCATCATTAGGGGCCTCCTTACTCAGCAGCTTACTGAGCATGACTGAGCATGCTCACTAAGGACACCCCAACTTCTTACTCATCCATCTACTGTGCTTGATAACAAGGTTATGACTTGTTCCCTATTTAGCAGTGCCCTTGTAGTATATAAGCACTCAATAAAGTAATGGACAGTCTTCAGACTGTCCATTTGATTTGTGGCACTCCAATACTGAGGGTACTCCTTGTGACTGCCCTATCTAGTACAATCTGGCCCTCTCCTTTTGTGACCACCTCTCACAGCCAGTACCAGTCCCTCTCTGGTACTTGCTACTTGTTTGGACTGTGCTCTTCACCAACTTCATCCTTGAACTCAGTTGACTTGTCTCTGAGCTCCTATCTCACTCTTGAACTGGATTGTTCAACAGTGAGTCCTGACAGTAACTAGCCATGTCAGTTCTCAAGCATGAAGATGAGTTGGTAAGAGAGATGTGTTCAATGAATGGGCCAATTCCCATTTGTAAAGAGTAACAATCCCTGCAGTGGTGAAAGTGTTTTATGCTAAACAGGTTATGGCCAGTAGACCCTTCCTAGTACAGACTTGGTCCATTGAGAAGCTAGGGTAAGTTTGTAATGGGATAGACTAGGGCCAGTTCCACTAGCTATATGCACTTAGGAGCTCTGTTACCCTAAGCAACACAAAGAGAAAGTGAGTAGATAGAGGTTTGAAGAAGAAGAGCTCTTCTCAGTAGAGTGAATAGAGACTCTTAGGGAAGGAAGGGATAGGTAGAGTAGATGGTAGTTAATGTGTGTGAAGAGTTGGTGAGATGGAGATGTGGATGTGGTTTGAGGATTAGGAGTGAAGTGGTTTGCAGGTGAATATGTTGGACAAGAGTAGGTTGGATTCTACAAGAGACCAAGCTTAGGGCTTTGGTCACAAAGTACTGAGCTTATATATACAGGAGAAGCACAGCAATTGCTGTGCTTTGACTGTGCTACTAGTATAGTAGGAGTCATCATAAGTAGGAGTCAAAGAAATGAAGCCACAAATGAGTCAGAACCAAGTAACTGTGCTGCACAGTAAAGTGTGCAGCATTTGTCACAGAACCAGTGCCTCGGACTGGACTGGCAACTGGGCTAGCCTACCTGGACAGAATCATGGTTACCTCATGTTTGATGACTCTTATCCCTGACTCATGTATACTAGCACCTTCCAGCATGTTCCCGATTGACTGCCTTGCTTCTACCTTGAGGATGCCATATTCTATATGTATATAAATGAGTCTGTTAAGGAGAACAAGCCCTAAGCTTGTTCTCCTGTGAAATATCACTGGTTTCAGCTTCAGGACTTGTAGGCTTGCAAGCAATCAAGCATCCATCTTGAAAAGCCTCCCATTTCTCTAAGTATTCAAATGCAAAGACTTATTGCCTATCTCTCCCTTCCACGGTACACAATTGCCTCAGCATTGTCATCACCAAGATCATTGAATCTCATGAGAACTTCTTGTTCTTGCTCAACTCAGTGCACATGTCTTGTGCATGGACAGATTTGTCAGCAACACCACCCCCAGTCAGTGACAGCATTGCACAGTTGAAACTAAGAAGTGAATATAAATGGAAGGAGAACCAAACAAAGGGAAAGTAACAGCAATCCAGTGTTACCTGGATGTGTATGGATCACATGATAACAGAGAAGGGATCACAAGACATAAGAGATCATGAGACCAGTAGGTAGAGGGACATACGGAAGCAAGCAGTCCACAGCAATCAGTAAGAAGTAAACATAAAAGGAAATTGTTGTAAGAATGAATCAGAAAGCCATGAAAATGAAAGAAAATGAAAGCACATGGCTCAAGGTGTGAAAATCATGGTCATGGGACAAGACACATTGCATGCCATCAGGGTTTTGAGTCTAGGGATCGGCCAGATAAGAGAAAAAAAAGTACAGCTTAACACATGATTTTTGTGCACATGGGAAGCTCATTTGTGTGTCATCATGGATTCATGTGTCAGAATTTGCCAAGCATGCTTGGAGGGAGGGAGCATGTGAAAGTAGTGCACTGCATGATTCCCAAGCCATCAGGGATCTACCTTATTGTGCATGCAATGAGGGTGGTGGTGGAAAGTGACAGTAACATGAGAGAGAGGGCAGTAGCAGAATGGTCAAGTTGTGGCAATGATGATGTGAGGTGCCTGGACTCAACCAGTCTGAACTGGGTCAATTGACCACAAATGACCACATGTAACCAGTCATGTGTATTCTGGTCCAGTTTTTTGTAGATTTGGAAAACCAGGAGCCAGTCACAGTCTTAGTCACACCAAAATCATGGGAAAAACTGGACTTACCCAGACTTTGAAGCACTAGCAAGGACAAAAAGGAAAACAAAAATGCATGCACAAAAATGAGGCCCTGCAGGAAAGCTTGAAATGGGACCATAGGAAAGAAGCAGAGGGAAGGCCAGGGAAAGCAAGGAAGAGAACAGAAGAGAAGAATGCAGAACAAAAAATGAATGCACATCAACTAATTTAAATGAGAATGGAGAGTCAGGGTCCACCCTAAGCTGCCTCCATTTGGACACTTTTGCTTATGAAGAATTCTCTTAAATGGATCCTTAAAATCTACTAAGCAATAAAAAACTTTTTTCACATGCTTTGTCCTTTGTTTTACTGTATGCACATTCATTTTTTGTTCTGCCATCTTTCCTCCTCTTCCCCTCCTTCCCCTGCTGTCCTTCCCACTCTTCCTTCCCCATGGTCCCACTTCAACAACACTCCCAAAGCTGTGCATTCCTCAAGCTTTTACTGACTATTCCCATTTTATTCAACTTTTCCCACAAGCCATGGTTTCTGGTGCATCCTTCATTTTGTTTTTTTTTTCATGCGCATCTCTCATCCTCTCACCCCTCTCCTTTTCATCACCTGTTTTCCAAGCAGGTCCCTGACAACCCCCTCCTCAACCTGCTTCCACCCACTGGACTCCATTCCCCTCTCCTCCTCTGGCACTGCAGTGGTGATGATGATGACAACTCAGGCATGGCCACAGCGACCTCATGATGGCCACAATCATGAGCATGGCCCATGGCCACTGTGATGATCTGGCCACCATGACAGTGATGTGCCCATGGCCATGATGATGGTATGCTTGCCCTGGCAATCTTTTCTTTCTCTCCCACCCTCTCACATTCCCTGCACTTGCATGCCCTTTGCTTTGCAAGCTCCTCCAGCATGGGCGACCACTCCAAGTTAAGGCCAAGAGAACACCCAGTGGCCATTGAATGCCAATCATGAATCCGGTGCTGTTACAAACCAAGGCCAGATCCTGGCCATATATTGTCCTATTTCACTCAAGAGAAACCTCTCTCACTTTGCATTGTCAACACACTTCCATTTCTTGGGCTACTCCTCCTGCGGTGCAAGATATTGCTATTGCAAAGGCACTATGACATGACCAGGCACTCATTTCCTAATCGGGTAATCATCGCATGGCAGCCACATGGCCACTTAGCTACCAGGGACCCAAAACAGCAGCATGAACTCCTATAACTCATTGCATAACTCATACAGTGACCCAAAAAGCTGTTCAAATGTTTTGTACACTTTCATTGTATTAACCATATCTAGAGAACCACTGCAGCTAATAATATGTAACTAGGTTTGTTTTTAAGCTCTACATCATAGCTTTGTAATGGTATATCTTATACAGCATAAGCATAATTATTTAGAAAGATATAAGGTATGTTTGCTGGTGTACCCATTTGAACAGGTTTTTGGCCTTGGTTAGTGAATTCATTATTTCTCAGATTGAGATTCATATTCTTTCCCCAGAGGGCAAAAATTAAACATGGAGGTCATGTGACCTATAAGTAACTCAAACCATGTGCAAATAAGCCAAAACAGCTGATTCTTCTTCACCAACAACCTCATGAAGTCTCTTCTTCCTCATGAAGTCAACTACATCATCTCCCTTCTCCAGGCCAACCATTCAGTTCATAACATTGCCAAGGCAGCACACAGAAGCATTGGTTCAATCACCAACATTTGCCACAAATACCTTCCTGACCTTCCAAAGTCCTCTGGAGGTCATCCTTCCAAGCTCTCTAACCTTGACATCTGCTTTGCCACATGCCTTCTTAGCTCTGGAGAAGCAGATACTGCTCCTCAGGTTGCTAGAAGGTTGGAGGTCATCAAAGAGTCCACTATCTCCAATCAGACCATTCAAAACTACCTTAACAAGGCAGGCTTGAAGGCAGTTACAAAGAAGAAGAGGCCTTACCTTAAACCTGTCATGAACCATTTCCCAGAGAGGGCCCTTGAAGGACCCTTCCTTATGAGAGGAAACCCAGCCTCTATGGTGTCACCCTGTTCACATGGACAAAAGGGGTGAGTAGAGGTGTCCACAATATTGCACATGCATTGTCGCACGAGCGATTCTTGGCACAATAGACATACAGCAAGCCCCACTTAAAGGCAACCCCTTTTAGCAATAAAGGACAGTACTATAGCCCCCCTAAGAACCCTTTAGGACGACCCTAAGTGCCCTACAATATGTTGAGATTACCACTGCTTTGGGCAGTCTGATGTAATCACAGCCCAGTCGCATTAACGTGTCAGCTCCCACGGACCAGGCACTCTCAGCTCATGCGTGTCGCTCACACATCGGATCAGCCTGGACTGGCTCAGCTCAGATGCTGCAGCCTGCATATGTTACAATGATAAGTTAATTGATGACAATTGGTAGCTACTAACAACTGATCCTTTATGATACAAGTTGGTAGTTATGATTACTTTGCTTAGAGACGCTTTTGTGTATTTAAGAGGCACTCAATTAGCTAGATTGCTTCAGTTTTGTCTTACACAAACTGAAGTGAGTACTTACTGTTTCCTATCCTATCTATCACATCTAATCACGCGTTGCAGATATCTTTTGATAGGTATTACTGATTTATAGTTTTGTCTTACACAAACTGAAATATCTTTTGATAGATCTTAAGGATCTTATCGCTCTTATCATAACCTGCGCCCATCTGCTTCAGCAGGTTATGGGCCCTGACCATGTCTAAATTCCAAAGGCAAAGATCAACACACAAGCTCATCATTCTCCCTCGATATATCTCCCTTATGCAAGAGCCTCTGTTAATCAGACGACATCCAACTCCCTTGGTCCCTGGAGCCAAAGGATTGATGCGCACACTATCTATCATGCGTCAGGGGTACTGATTTATCTTCATTAATCCAGCAACAACTGCTCCATTAGCCCGGATTGGCAATCCACATTTACTTAACATTTACTCACGGCACCCTTGCACCATGTTTATGTTCCCTCCCAAAATCTCAATCACTCACTTGGTCATCTTGCTTACTGGCCATTAACCCACAATCATGAATAGTTATCACATGTTGCACATCACAGATGATAGTCTCTCCAGCAATACCACTTGGGATGCTGGGGGAGATCTCCCTTAGATGCACATGCTCTTCAAATATACATTCAGAAAGGTCACATTGGCAGTAACGAAAAATGACATCAAAATTGTTTACTTGCAAGCTCAAGTGGGAGGAACTCAAATGCGCATACGGTGGCGTTGGATCAAATGTCAGCATTCATATTCATTCATAGCCCTCACAGGCACATTCCTAGATGACATACATCCAGCGTTCCCGCAATTGCAACAATTAAACGATGCAAGAATCACTCTCCTAAACAATGACATACTCATATCGAATCTCCTTATCACTTTCATATTCACTAAAGCATTATCCAATGCCTACTTGGCTGTCGCATCAAACAATTCTAGCCTCCAGCGCTCCAATGGACCTTTCCCCGGTCGTCGGGCCAGCCTCTCCACCCTCACTTAATACAGACATTCCAGTAAAGATAGACAATGCTACGTCTGAAACACAATGCTATTATTGCAACAAACTGGGGCACACAGTCCAGACTATCTGAGGGAGAAGGCAATGAAAGACAAAGTGACAGGCACTGACAGGAACGTCAGCGCATACATAGTGGGCACTACTGCACTATCACCAAGGTGTTGGACATCCAATGAAGATGAGATTCAGGTTTCCCTTTACTGCGGTGGCTAGATCTTGATCGACCATGGAGCTACCCATTACATTAGTCTGTTCCGGACTCCCGACTTCATTTATTGTGCTCCAGCCTCCAGATGCATTACTCTGGGAGGTCTTGCAGTTATCAGACAGATCTGGACTGGATTGGTATCTGTTCTGCCAGCTGGAAGGAGTTGGAGATATTCTATTAACCCTCATAGACATCATACATGTACCGAAGGCTGATGCACGCGACTACTCAGTGCATGCACTACTTTGGAATGAGGGATGCATCACATACACTCAAGAGGGGTGTTCAAATTTACACATCAAAAGATTGGAAGATTGCACAAATCTGGAGCACAATATACTGTTCATCATATTCATTTCATAACTCCAGCTCTACATGTGCACAGAAGTACCCTTTTATTCCACATCTTGCATCAGCACATGGAACATATGTTTCCACCACATGTTAATCTACTACAGTGATTCTGGTACTCGGATCTCACTTAGCGCTATGGATCACGATCAGTCATCTTGTCCAGGGGGGTATGCACTTGGCTAGCAAGCTCAGCTAGCAAATGCGACTTCTTTTCTTGGCTGCCCCATAGTGATCGGATCCTCAGCTACAAATTATCTATGGTACCTTAGCCAATTTGCTGCACGTGAGATCAATTCGAGGTGCTAGGCATTAGGCAACATGCGCTCAGATCATTCTTGGATCAGTGAAGAATCACACACAGATTGACAATGCCAGATTCGCCACAGGAGAACGGAGGAGCCAAAAGATGGACTGAGACCCTTGGAGACAACATGTGCTCACAGTTGCATGGCACTGGTCTCACTCTTGGGTCCTGGAGCTAAATACTAATGCTGCCAGATGTAGGGCATATCTGCACACACCTGACCATCATAATCTTATCGTCGCATGACAAGTGCATACATACTGCTACTCAGGGGACATGTTACTAACACTGCTCTGCCTGCACAATTCTTGGTCCTTACAGGATCAGTGATACTCAATGCCAAATTCACACAAACTGGTTGATTGCACATCTCCGGAAACCCCATTAGACTCCCCACACACCACACTCACTTCACCTTACCCCACATCATGCAGCCAGATCCCCTCATTCCACCTCACTGCACACAGCCTGTACATCAAGCCAAACTCACTCAGCACTGTTGGGACACTCCATCAGTTCCCCACGTCCACTCTCACTTAGACATTCTGGGTCTTGCTCATGTCCACGTCCGAAATATCTCAGAATGACTGCGCACACAGATCTGACAGGGTGCTTATCACATACAGCTTGGCTACAGCAGAAGCAATCAATAGGCTACATATCGGGCAGGCACTTTATCGGGTTCTGCCAATGGGTGGCAAGTTGCATATCTATATGTGATTGGCGTGCTTGCATAAACTGGTACCTGGGATCTCAATGATCTTATAGATCTTATCAGCATGGGTGTGTTAAGCACGCAAATCAGTTCAGAGATTTCGTGCGCGCCTTCTAATTGCACAGGGGTTCACCCAAGTCAGAGGCATTGTAGTTGATGAAACCTTCTCACCAGTAGCCAGGTCTGAGTCTTAGCAGCTCTTTATTAGCATTGATCGCACTATAGGATTGGGAGATCTGAAGATGTCCAGTTGGTGTCCATCTTTGGCTCACTGGGTGATGAAGATTAGATTCATTTGGAGCAACCGCAAGGTTTCATCACACCAAAAGCACTTATCTGGTCTTACACAGACCTATCGTACATGGGATTTACACTCTCATGGAGTCCTTAGTAGCTTGCATTCACTCACATGCATTCTCATGTGGGGATATGTCATCGCCAAGACATGGGGGGATCGCATTATCATTTCATCATTATCCTCTGTCCTCTGTGTCAATGATGTTACTATCTTAGGCAACTATCACAGTTTCCACACCCACCTCTGCAGGCATTCACCTCACACATCTATCTTTGTCTACACGCTACAAGTTGACAGATCTAGGCGAGATCACATCATACCTCAGGATCTGCATTTCATGCGATCGCTCAGCTAACACAGACATCAATCAATCAAGGTACATCTCGGATCACTTTAGGATGGCGGATTCCACTCCGCTCCTGTAATCTTGGAGGTCTCACCTCGGGATGGCAGACTTCCATTCCACTTCCGCTTTCCACTCCATTCTGACGCAGAAACCCAGTTGATCAAGCACTCCAGAGAAGCAACGCCTATGAAGACTAGGCAATATCAGTGTTATATTGGAAGCCTCCTCTATGTGCACATCTGGATGTGTTTACACACTTCCTTTGCAGTCTCTTGACTGTATGCTGACATGCATTCACACACTTTCTCTTGCAGTCTCTCAACTGTGCATTTACACATGTCCACACGCGTTCACCCTTCCTTTTGGAGTCTTTTGACTTGCAGTCTCTGGACTCACCCACTTTTCATTCATTTGCACTCTATCTTATCAGGACATCTATGCACTGATGGTCCACTTTGCTGCACGCCCACATGCAACTCCAGTCTTTTGTGTCACTGGATCAGATCTTATCTCACATTGACTGACTGTATCAATCACGGGGGGATGTTGAGATTACCACTGCTTTGGGCAGTCTGATGTAATCACAGCCCAGTCACGTTAACGTGTCGGCTCCCACAGACCGGGCACTCTTGGCTCATGCATGTTGCTCATGTGTCGGATCAGCCCAGACCAGCTCAGCTCAGATGCTGCAGCCTGCATATGTTACAATGATAAGTTAATTGATGACAATTGGTAGCTACTAACAACTGATCCTTTATGATACAAGTTGGTAGTTATGATTACTTTGCTTAGAGACGCTTTTGTGTATTTAAGAGGCACTCAATTAGCTAGATCACTTCAGTTTTGTCTTACACAAACTGAAGTGAGTACTTACTGTTTCCTATCTTATCTATCGCATCTAATCATGTGTTGTAGATATCTTTTGATAGGTATTACTGATTTATAGTTTTGTCTTACACAAACTGAAATATCTTTTGATAGATCTTAAGGATCTTATCGCTCTTATCATAACCTGCGCCCATCTGCTTCAACACAATAGGCACTGATACAATACTAAAGACCCTACAACGCATTATTAGACTGACTCTGATAACTATAGAATGAACCATCAAACAATACTAAGGACCTTAATAGAAGTATTAGGGTCGACTCTAAGGACCCTAATAGAACTATATAAGGGGCCTTATAAGCAACTCTATTCCTTGCACCAAACTACAAGTCCTCAAATGACTGGCCCTAAACTAACTAACAGCAAATGAATCAGGTGCTTTGCATGTGTACTAAAGCAGTGAACACGCACAGTAAAGGCTCTTACTCATCAAGAGAAGCCTTCTTTCTCAGCAGCTTACTGAGCATGACTGAGCATGCTCAGTAAGTGTACTCTGACTTCTTACTCATCACTCTATTGTGCTTGATAACAAGATTATGACTTGTTCCCTATTTAGCAGTTCTCTTGTAGTATATAAGCGCTCAATAAAGTAGTGGACAGTCCTCAGACTGTCCATTTGTTTACGGCACTCTCCAATCCTGGGATACTCCTTTAAGGACCATCCCCTTGTGAACATTCTGGCTTCTTCCCTGCATACTTGCTCAACCTTACCAGTAACTATACCACTCTGGTATTTGCTACTGCTTTGGACCCTACTCCTCGCCCACGCAGTCTTGGACATCTATCAACTCATCTTTGAGCTTATTCCTCGCTCTTGAACTGGATAGTTCAACAGTGAGTCCTGACAAA
>JAGFNK010000172.1:0-98312 GCA_025769875.1 Russula earlei | reverse complement strand
CAACTAAGTCATAAAGAGGGGATGAATGTCATGAACCATTCCCCGGGGAGGACCCTTGAAGGACCCTCCCTTATAGGAGGAAACCCAGCCTCTATGATGCCACCCTGTTCACACGAGCAAAAGGGGTGAGTAGAGGTGTCCACAATATCGCGCGCGCATTGTTGCGCGAGCGATTCTCGGCACAATCGACATACAGCAAGCCCCACTTAAAGGCAACCCTTCTAGCAACTAAGGACAGTATTAGAGCCTTCCTAAGGACCATTTGGAACGACCCTAGGAACTCTACAATAGGTACTAACCTAGTATCAAAAAGCCCTACAACGCGTTATTAGACCAACTCTAATAACTATAGAACGAACTATAAGGCAACACTAAGGACCTTAATAGAAGTATTAGGGTCGACTCTAAGGACCCTAATAGAACTATATAAGGGCCTTATAAGATAACACTATTCCATAACCAAACTACAAGTCCTCAAATGACCGGCCCTAAACTAACTAACAGGAAATGAATCAGGTGCTTGCATGTGTACTAAAGCAGTGAACACGTGGACAATGGAAGCTCTTACTCATCAAGAGAAGCTTCTTACTCAGCAGCTTACTGAGCATGACTGAGCATGCTCAGTAAGCGTCCTCCGACTTCTTACTCATCACTCTATTGTGCTTGATAACAAGGTTATGACTTGTTCCCTATTTAGCAACTCTCTTGTAGTATATAAGCGCTCAATAAAGTAGCGGACAGTCCTCAGACTGTCCATTTGTTTACGGCACTCTCCATTCCTGGGATACTCCTTTAAGGACCATCCCCTTGTGACTATCCTGGCCTCTTCCCTACGTGATTGTTCTACTCTCACAGTAACAATACCTCTCTGGTATTTGTTGCTCCTCTGGGTTCTACTCCTTGCCCACGCGGTCTTGGACGTCTATCGACTCGTCTTCGAGCTTATCCCTCGCTCTTGAACTGGATAGTTCAACAGTGAGTCTTGACAAGTTTCCCTTGATAATAGGTGTGCATGGTGTTAGCAGAGGCTAATTCTGCTTCTGCAGGGATAAAATGATCGGCAAAGGCTTTCTTGAAATCGTCCCATGATCCATAGTCGGCTATAGTACGAGCCATGGCTTTAGTAGTTCGTTCTCTAGCCCATGCTCCAGCGGGTGTTCCTACTTTAAAGTGGGTTAGTGCCGCGGCAACTTTCTTGCTTTCGTCTGTAAAAGAGTCGCCATTGATGTAGTAGTAATTGGCCAGGGCTGCCCAAAAGGCTTCTGCATTGTCGGCTTTTCCATCAAAGGGTTCTGGGGCAGTCCCGACAAGACGTGGATTGCTTGACATGGTAGGATTCTGAGTTGTTGCAGTCGTAACAATAGGTGGAGCTGGACCTTGTAACTGGATTCTAGTTGGAGTGAGTGTTCGAGGGATTGTCTGTGGTACGTTGCTAACTGTATGTGGAGTGGGTTGTTGAGTATTTCGTCAGGTAGAGGGTCCTGGAGTAGCACTTCGAATGCTTGGTGCAGTGCCTAGAACAGCAGTAACTTCTTGTGTTGCTCTAGCGGTAAAGTCGACTTCCTTGTTGTTGTAGTAAACCCAATATCTTCTAGAACGGCTCCACTTGACTGGTTTATCTAGGAAGAGACCTGTGAAATTGTAAGGGTTGAATTCTTGGACGTTTTCTGCTCCTGGGGCTGCTGCTTTAAGTTGGGCGGTAGTGACTTCGTCGTTATCGTCTTCGTAAAACCAAGAATCTGAAAGATTTCCTCGGTTGATAATAGATAATCCTGCAAATCTTCCTCGATAACAGTGGTCTACAGTATCATAGCTGAGGTTTTCAAATAAGAGTGGGATCAAGTTTTCTTCGTCGTCAGTGATATCTCTTCTAGAGCTCATAAGGTTTTAGACGATGTTTATGGTCCAATGGCCGTTATTCCAAGGATATGCTATGGTATAGGCTGGTTTCAGTCGAATGGAGTCGGGTCTTCCTTGATGTTTCCTTAACTGGATTCGGGAGTATTCCTCAGTGATGCTGCTTTGTGTCAGGACTACTCGGGTTTTCCACAGGTATCCTTCAAACTCTGCTGGAGAGATGGCAAAGTCGTTTATTTCCTTGATAGGATGTTTGTAAACTATGAAGTGTGTCAGTCGTTGATGCCAAGCTTGGGTACAATAACTCTTGAATTCAATTAGCTCTCTCCTTGAACGCGTAGGTAAGTTCAATGCTAAGAAGGATTGTTCTGGTAAATAGCAGTGTAAATCAGTATTCCTAAGATTGGCACTGTCAGGAGATTCGACGAGGGGTGATGCAAAGGGTTGGATAGGTATCACAGGGGTAGGAATGCGATTGGTAAACAAGGGTAAGTAAGCGTCAGGAGGGGTAGGAGGTAGTGGTCTTTCTACAAGAAATCCTCTCACGTTGGGAACTGTTTCTCTCTCCGGGGGTCGTTGGGATGACGCACGTCTCCTGTGTCGAGGAGCCAGATTTATCGAATGGGGAGGTGGTAATCGCCTGGCATCCACAAGGTAATTCCATCAGGAGTAGGAGGTGTGTCTGGTTGAAAGTTGCACGTGCAATACTCTGTTTTGCAGTTACACCTTGCTGTCCATGGATTTGACTCAGTATCTTCTGTGCTGGCAGACCAACGTTCTTGGCTAGTTGGGACAGTGGTTTGAATCGGTGTGAGGGGTCGAGGGGCGAGACTTGAGGACTTCTAGGATTGCTGGGACAGAATAGTACGCAGGGGGACCAGTATATGAGGCGTCTGGGCTGGTAATTGCCCAAGGTTGATTGTAGTCTGCGTCGTATAGCCAAGAGTTAGTCTCCCAATCAAAGGTGTTGTGTATTCCTGGTACAACAGCAAGTTGGACGTAAGATTGATTTTCCCTTTGTATTCTGTTGAGACGTAGGTGATAGAACTGGACAGTGAGACGATAGTAGCTGATGTATGTCCAAGCTAAGTAGAATAAGTGGTATCCTGTTCTCAAGGAGTGGATAATGATGTGGTGGCGTGGTTGAATGACTCTGGTCCAGAGGTTTAATTCACTGGTGCGTAAGGATTGGTAGTCAACTGGTTGTCCCTGGATGTTCTTTGCTTGAGCAAGGTGCCAATATAATAGTTGTTGTCGTGCTGGTGGTAGAAGTCGACTAAGGGTTTCAAGGTATAGTGCGTGTTCGTCGTGGCTTAAGAGCTGTCCAAAAGGTAAGACTCCAAGGAATTCTTTGACAATGAGATGAGGAAAGTCTTCGTGGGGTGGTTCTATCTCTGGTACGTCGTGCAAGTTGGTTAAAGTAGTGACAGGGAACGCGACGGAGGTCCAAGTTCAATAATGATTCAAGTTTAAAACGTGTTGAGTGATAGCGTCTTCTTCTTCGTCTTCTTCTAAGGCGTATTCGCGAGGCACTTTAGTTAAAACAAGAAAAGAATCTTTATTTGATCTTTATTGAAGCGTTACAAGGGTGGTTCTTACTTTTTAAGAACCATGCGCAAGATCTATGGTTTCGAGCTGGTACCTCTCAATTATTTCGAGAGGGTTAGGGGGAATACGAGGCGTAAAGCAAAAGCGAAGTAGCTGGGGGTTAAAGCGGATTGTGTCAACTGTATAAGTCGAATAGTGACGTAGGGACACGTGGTTACTGTTCTCCTTGAAGTGTAAGTAGCCGTATGCAAAAGCGAGACGTCCGTCCAAGAAGTCGTGTACGATAGATAAGCAAAAGGACCCTTCGTAAGCAGGACGGTAAATGGCAGGTAAGGTAAGGAGCTTCCTAAATAATGACGTATTAAAAATGTAAGCGATACGTCCGAGGGGGAAGTCAGCGTCCGGGGCGTATATCCTGACGTTTGAACAGATGCCGAAGGGGGTTAAGTTGTACTGGGTGGCAAGGGCAGCGTTGGAAGGTTCCACAGCAAAAGTGTGGACGATGTGTGCACGAAAGGAGGTTGTGTAGGTGTCTGTGAAGGCGCGACGACTCAACTGGTCTGAAGTAGGGATGCGTCCCAGGTAGTCTTGGTGATTTAAGTCGTGGAGGGGACGCCACTGCTCGCGAGAACGATTAGTGGTGGGAAGGACGAAGTACTGATGAGGGTGGAACCGGAATGCTGTGCAAGGAGGGCGATCAAGGAAGCCTTCAGGCAAGGGAGGACAGGTCCGCTTGCTGCTGCTCGTTCTGCACTGGAGGGGGAGTGCTGACAGGGACAAAGTCACCTGGGATAGGCTGGGGAATGCTGGGAGACGATGGTGGGGCTGTTGGGGAGTACAAGATACTGAGGGGCGAGGATGTGTCAACCGGGTCGATGTCTTCAGTGAGGATGCGAAGGGCGGTGCGTGGGGTAGGTTGCAGAGGAGAAGGGAGGCGCAAGGAGGTGTTAACCAAAGTGGGGGAGTTAGGAGTGGACACTTGAGCATTGGCTGGTCAATACAGGGATGATGAGAGACTGTCCAGATGTCAAGACACGTACTGCTGATCCGTGTGGACTCAGGAGCAGGTGGGCAAGGGTCGGAACAGATGGTACGCGGCGTAGGCGGCGTTGAACAAGAGGACGAGCCAAATGACTAAGATATACCAGATGGGGACTGGTACGTGTAACCGGAGGCAGAGGCGAAGGTTAGAAGCCAGTGCAGCGAGGGGCTTTAAACAAGGCGGTCGTAGAAGAGTACCTTGGGGACGAGAGGAGTCTTTAAACTGAGCGGTCGCAGGGGAGTACCCAGGAAGAGGAGAGTATCACAAATGGACAGTCTGACGACTGCCATACTTCATTGGGGCTTATATACAGTGTACAGGGTCGATTACAAAGACCTGGGACTATTCTAGACTCTTTGGTACCATCCAATAGGACTACAGAGGCATAAACTTGCTTGTGTCAAGTTTCAGGCTTACTGAGCGCATTACTGATCATTGTGGAGCGATGACATCATTATGATGTCACTGTGGAGTGCTTAGTGAGCCTATGAGGTCACTGTGGAGTCGCTCAGTCAGCTATGATGTCATTGGAGCCTGGATGACGTCAGATGATTTATGCAACAGTTTCTAAGAGTTTGTGCCGCTGTTTTGGGTCCTTGGTGGCTGGGTGGCCATGTGGCTGCCACGCGATGATTACCCGATTAGGAAACGGGTGCCTGGTCATGTTATAGTGCCTTTGCAATAGCGATATCTTGCACTGCAAGGGGATAGCCCAGAAAACGGAAGGGAGTTGGTAATGCAAAATGAGAGAGGTCTCTCTTGAGTGAAATAGGACCATCTACGGTCAGGGTCTGGCCTTGGTTCGTAACAGTGGTCATGCATGGAGCTGAGGCAATGGCCATGACAGGTGACACTGAGGGCATGGGAGCTGGCAGGGCAGAGACGGGGGGTGTAGAGGTGGCAGTGGATGTGGCAGAGGAGGCTGGGGCATGTACAGACACAGGAATGGACATGACTGGGAGTGACACGGCCGTGGTTGGTGAAATGGGATCGATGATGGCAGGTGGGATGAAGGCAAAGGTGACTGGAGGAGGGGCATGAGTGGGCAATGTGGAGGCGATGGTGGTAACATTGTTGGAGGCAGAGGAGAGGGAGTGTGCATGTGCATGTGCAAGACAGCAGGGGGTGACATGACTTACCTGGTCAAGAACTGGTTTCAACCAGTCATCCTCTGGTTTTGGTTGGGACTGGTCTGAACTGGTCAATTGACTGCAAATGACCATGTGTAACTGGTCATGTGCAGTCCAGTCCAGTTTTTTCAGGATTGGGCAAACTGGCAGCTGGTCATGGTCATGGTCACACCAAAATTGTGGGAAAAACTGGACTTGACTGGACTTTGAAGCACTATGGCCCATGCATGTGGCATGACATGCTAGCACACTGACACCAATGCCTACTACCAGACAAACATGATCATTCTGTGCAACTTGTGATGTCCTACTGCAGGCCCCCACTAGCATTGAGACTACTCCATTCTCTGGTGCTAAACCTCCACCACTTTCAGAGCGCGTAAACAATTTAGAGGCCCAGACAGCAGAGCTCCAGGAACAGTATTGCAGAGATGGTGGCCCAATGAGATGCTGCCTGAGGTCCATGCAGTGTTCATGCAGTGTGAAAAAGCTGTTTTGAAGCATCAATTGAATTGCCGAGCACAGAAGAAAGATGGACTGGGTCATCGAATCCAAACATCTTCGTGGGTTGTAACCTCGGAGCAAGGCATCCAGGAGGCTACTGCTGATCAAGTGGACAAGAAGGAGAGGAAGGCAGCTGAGAAGTGAAAGAAGAAGTCAGATCAAGAGTATGAAAACCTCATACGGCAGGCTACACAAGGGGCCACCATGATCTTCATGGGCTCCTTGGGTTCAAAGAACAAGACCAAACTTCAAGACCTTGCAACTGCACTTGATTTGTCAATGGAGGGGACAAAGCCAGATCTGACCTCAAGGATCACTGCCCACTTTGACAAGAATCCAGATCTAAAAGGCCACAAGCATTTTATGGGGTTGTTTGGCCAACACAGGCAGAAACAACCAGTGCCAATTGATAATAATGCTGTGTCAACATCATCTGACACCATGCCTGCCATCACACATCCTCCACAATGCTGACAACTTGATACCACTGTAACTAATGCCCCTTATTCATACTCTACTTTATATCCTACTATGTGAACTGAATACCCAGGGATACTTCAGAGAAACTTAATATATTTGTTCATATCTGCTTCAAAATCCTGCAAATTGCCTCTTGCCATGGCAATTGCCTCATGCAATGGCTGTCACAATTGCCCCTCCATTGCAGCGGAGACTGAAACTGGACTGTGACCAGCCATTACAAAGATTTGCACATCGTGAACTTTTTGCCCTTTGACTTCAGACATTGTCCAAGAGCTCAACAACTTTGAATAAAACATATATATATTTATGAGCAGATATAAAAGAGTAAAAAAGACATAGGGTTTAAATTTAAAGGCTCAAACTATGTTGTGGAAGGCTGTAGAAATCAAAAAGTGTAATATTTGCAGTTCCTAGCCACACATAGTACTGGGTATCTCCACAGTTACACTCAGCCAAAATAAAGCCCAGGAACTACCTGATGCACTTCCATTTTTCTCTGCTAGAATGACATCAAGGGAACCCAATTGTTCTACAAGTTTTGAGTAGAGTTGTTTGAACAGACACAGAGAAAGAAGAAAAAAGTCCCAGGATATCACCAGGAAAGTATAAGTAATGGTGGTGCCCATTGATTATGGGCTCTGGAAAGCCTATACTATCCAGAGGTACAATGATTCATGGCTCATGCTGAGTGTGCAGTCACTTACACCTCACCTGTCATTCAATTCTGTTGACCTGGAACCCTGACAGATCAGAGAAGGCAAAGACCTCTCCAGTAAGGTTCTAGATCCAATCATAGATGTTACATGTTAGGTAGAACAATACTAGATACATATATAGGACTACATCAACAAAATCACAAGAACATTTATGACTTTTCTGATTTTTTAGCTTTATGGGGAGTATTTCTAAAGGTGAAAGTTTGTAAAGTAGTAAAGCACTGTTCAAGCCTCCATAAAGCCACAAAAGGTAGTAAAGTTGGTAAAGTCTGTATAAGTCCCAGATATGTCCCAAACTTATTGGATGGAGGGCTCTTAACTTTAGCAGTAGCCCCATTAGAGTGTAAATTGGTTGATAGCCCTAAGGCTGGCTGATGTGACTTTCCATTGAGAACTTTACAGAACCTATGCAGCTTTCTCAACTTCTTGGCTATACTGTAGGGTACCCATTAGTTGGTCAGAACAAGTAGGCATACAAGCAATAAAGATAAAGATTGGAATTTCTTTCAACCTGAGGGTGAAAGTGCTGTTTAATGGGAGTCCACACTTTTTTTTGTGTTACAACATTTTCCTTTTACATTTACTTCTTACCTTTGCTATGGACTGCTTCCTTCATATGTCCCTTTACTTACTGGTCTTGTGATCTCTTATGTCTTGTGATCTCTTATGTCTTGTGATCCCTTCTGTGTTATCATGTGATCCATACATATCCAGGTAACACTGGATCGCTGTTACTTTCCCTTTGTTTGGTTCTCTTTCCTTTTATACTTACTTCTCAGTTTCAACTGTGCAATGCTGCGCACTTACTGTGCAGCACAGTTACTTAGTTCTGACTCATTTGTGGCCTCATTTCTATGACTCCTACTATACTAGTAGCACAGTCAAAGCGCAGCAGTAGCTGCGCTTCTCCTGTATATATAAGCTCAATACTTTGTGACCAAAGCCCTAAGCTTGGTCTCTTGTAGAATCCAACCTACTCTTGTCCAAACATATTTGCCTGCAACCCACTCCACTCCTAATCCTCAAACCACATCCACCTCTTCATTTCATCAACTCTTCACACACACACACACCATCTACCATCTACTCTTCACCTCTCCCTTCCTCCCCTAAGAGTCTCTCTTCACTCCACTGAGAAGAGCTCTCCTCCTTCAAGACATACCTTCCTCTCTCTGCGTGTTCAAGGTCTACAATGGACTTGAACGCATATAGCTTAGTGGAACCAGCCCTAGTCTATCCCATGACAAACTTACCCTAGCTTCTCAATGGACCGAGTTGCACCAGGAAGGGTCTATTGGCCATAACCTGTTTAGCATAAAACACTTCGACCACTGCAGGGATCCTTACTCTTTACAATGGGAACCAGCCTGTTCATCAGAACACACTTTTATTATCAACTCGACTTCAGGCTTGAGAACTGACGTGGCTCATTACTGTGACATTTTGTGTCATGAGACCCCCATTTGATGATTTCCCCTTTCTTGGATTTTGGAGAGGATGTCATGTGTTACAGTTTGAGTGGTTTGAGTTGGCACTTCAAATCAGCATCCTTGGCTGATCACCTGTGTTTGTGTTACCCCCCCCAAATCTCTCCCATGCCACACATTTGATCATAGCAATGTAACATTCACTTGGTGCTTCAAATATTTCATTATGTTTCACATGACTATGTGTGACTGACTGACTTATAGGTAACTTACTTCAGCTGACTGACTAATGGGTACCCTACACTATAGTTGATATTTGGGTCATGACTTTCTAGAATTAGGATCAGTCTAAACAACCATTGACTTTTTGACTTTTTTAACTCTATAAAGACTTTATAAAGCTAAAAAATATTTATGTGATTTTCTTGATGCTAGGGTTATGCATGCCATGCTACCTATCACAAGATGCAGCCTTATGCAGCATCTGGAATGGTTCCACATCACACAACACTGGATGCATGATATACACCTGTACTCACCCATAATGGTCATAGGAACTGCCCTGGACCATAGGTGTATAAATGTTCTACATGTAGACAAGTATACATATTGCTTTACATCCTAAACACACTTGGGCATCAAGCACAACCTTTAAAGTGGTGTTACAAATTGCTCTTTGCCCCCCTTAGCACCTTACCACCATGATGTCATATGACAACTACCTTTACCCTTGATGGAATGACCAAGTTGTCATCCTCACCCCAAGGCCTTGTCCACATGCTCTTCAACACCCAGTTACCAACTCCCTCTCAGAGGGACATGCACCACAAAGTCAACATGATCAAGAGCATGTCAGACAACAGCATCAGACAGCTTCAGGCCACTTTATCCCACCAGGGCCACCATACCCATTGCTGCACAGCAGCACTACTATCTGAGTCCCAGTCACAAGGAATACATGAGTCACGAGCACCTCAGTCACAGAGCATGCTCAGGTCACAGGACCAAACATGTCCATGGTCACAAGACTTTGTGGTTTGGTCAAAGAGGTGTCTGTTTACTGGTAAATGGACTTAGGTTCAAACTCCACTCTACATGTGAGTAGGAGATTGTTTGCTGAATGCACCCTAGGAGGACAGTAGACCTGCCCTCAAGTATTCATCAGATGGTCTGTGCACCATCACCCGTTATGTATCTAAACCTGCCAATTGTCAATGACAGTCCTTAGACTGTCTATTTGTGATTCTCCCCCTGTACTCCATTGTGACTGCAGCTGTACCATTGTTCCCTCTGTCTTCCTTCTGTTGAATCGCGCAGTGATAAAGTAGATTAGATCGTAATAGATCTAATAAAATGATATTCAGTTTCTGTGAGAAGAAACTACTTGTGTCATATTTACCTAATAAAATGATACTACAATGCGTAATCAGCTACTGATAAGATCGTGAGATAGTAAGTACTTACTTCAGTTTCTGTGAGAAGAAACTGAAGTATCTACTGTATGTACGATGCTCTTAAGTATATGAGAGCATCCCTAATTATTTTGTCTAGTAACTATCAAATTGTTTTCACGATCGCTATGTGCTAGCTACCGATTGTCTTAGATCATACTATCAATTTTGTTATCGTACGCGTTTCATCAATTGAGCTGAAATGCTTATGTGGTCCGGGCCTGTGGGCCGCCCGGACAGTTTGGGCCGACACGTCAAACGCTTCGGCTACTCTTTATCTCAACATCCCCCCGTGATCTAGACAGTCAGTAGATTGGATCAGATGAGACCTAACCCAGTGACGAAGGAGTGCATTCCCACGTGGCATGCGTGCATCTTGGTAGACCATCAAGTGGGTGAGTCGGTGAGACTGTGAGTCGAGAGACTCCAAAAGGAAAGGTGAACGCGTGTGGACGCAGAGTCGAGAGACTATCTATAGAGTGTTCAGATCTGCACATAGGGGAGGTTGCTGTTAAAACATTAATATATTGCCTAGTCGCCATAGGCGTTGCTTCTCCGGAGTGCTTGATCAAACGGATTTCCGTGTCGGAACGGAGTGGAATACGGAAGCAGAACGGAAGCAGAACGGAAGTCCGCCATCCCAAGGTAAGACCTCCGAGATTACAGAAGCGGAGTGGAATCTGCCATCCTGAGATGTGCCTTGATTGATCGATGTCTGTGTTAGCCGAGCGATCGCGTGTAACGCGGATCCCGAGGTATGACACGTTGTCAACTCGTAGCGCATAGACAAAGATAGATATTGCGCCCGTAGATGTGAGCGTCGAGACCGCGAGGGTCGCCTAAGATAATGATGTCATCGGCAGAGAGGATGTGATGCAAAATGATAGTGGAGCAAAATGATAGTGGATCCCCCCGCGTCTTGGTGATGACATATGTCCGCATGAGAATGCGTGTGCGCGCAGCCGAGATAAGTTGAACGCGAGTCACTAAGGACTCCATGAGAACGTAGGTCCCATGTACGGGAGGCCTGTGTAAGACCAAAAAGCGTTTTTGGTGTGATGAAACCTTGCGATTGCTCCAAATAATTCTAATCTTCTTCACCCAGTGAGCCGATGATGAACGTCGACAAGACGTCCTCGGATCTCCCGATCCATATGCTAGCGTGGCCAACGCTGAACAAGAGTCGCTAAGACTCGGACCTGGCTACTGGTGAGAAGGTTTCATCAATGTCAATGCCTTGTAAATTGGGTGAACCCCTGTGCAACTGAAACGCGCGCGAAATCTCCAAGATTTGCGTGCTGCACACCCATTCCGATAAGATCGACAAGATCCCAGGGACCATTTTTCGCAAGCGCGCCGATCACGCATGGATACGCGACTTGCCACTCATCGGCAAAATCCGATAAAGTGCCTTCCCGATATGTAGCCCAGTGATCGCTTCCGTGTAGCCAAGCTGTATGTGATAAGCGCCCTCTCGCATCTGTGTGTGCAGTCCCTCCGAGACATTCAGAACGTGGACGCGAATAAGACCCAAGATGTGTAACTGAGAGCGGATGCGGTGGACCAATGAATTGTCCCAATAATGCTGAGTGAGGATGGCGTAAACGGTATGGCGGAACACGTGTAACTGGCTGTATAGGTGGGGTAAGGTATAGTGAGTGTGGTGTGAGGGAATCTAATGGGGTTTCCGGAGGCGCGGAACGAAGTGCGGACGATCCGGTTCATGTGAAATTAAGGCAGAGAATGTCACCGGTCCTGTAGGGACCAAGAGTTGTGCAGGCGGAGCAGTGTCTGTAACATGTCCCCTGGCTATGCAGTATGCGCTTGTCGTGCGATAAGATCACGATGGTCAGGCGTGTAGACATATGCCCTACATCTAAAGAAGGCGGAATTGTGAGACGACCAGAGTCAGTCCGTCCGTTCACAGTGTATGAAGTGTGTGTGCACAGAGAATGCGTGATGGAGTCCGATCATTAATATGGACGGCAGCGTTAGTACTAAGCTCCAGAACCCGAGAGTGAGACCAGTGCCGTGTAACTTTTGAACACGTTCTGTCTTCAAGGGTCCGATTCCATCTATCCAGCACTCTATTCTCCTGTGGTAAATCTGGCATTGTTAATCTATGTATGATCCCTCATTGAACTGATAAGTATGTGAGCGCGCGTTGCCTCAATAGCTAGTGCCTCGTATTGGTCTCGCGTGCAGCAGATCGGCTAAGGTGCTGTAGATAATCTTGTAGCCAAGGATCCGATCGCTAAGGGGAAACCCAGAAGAGAAGTGTTCGGTTGCCGAGTGTATACTCCAGACAGGATAACTGATTGCAATCCGTAAAGCCAAGCGAGATCCGGGTACCGGAATCACAGTAATAGATTAACGTGCGTGTGGACATATGCCTCATGCGCTGATGCTGGATGTGGAATGATAGGACACTTCTTTGCACTTGTAGAGCTGGAGTTATGAAGTTAATACACAATAGATTGTTCTCCAGCCAGCTGTGCGCGATCTTCCAATCTTTGATGTGTAAATTTGAACACCCCTCTTGAGTGTATGTGATGCATCCCTCGTTCCGAAGTAGCGCGCGCACTGTGTAGTCGCATGCATCGGCCTTCGGTACATGTAGAATGTCTATGAGGGTTAATAAGGATATCTCCAAGGCCTTCCGGCCAGCAGGACACGCAGATCCAGTCCCAACCTGTCTGATGACTGTATAACCTCCCAGAGTAATGGATCTGGAGGCCGGAGCGCAAATAACGAAGTCGGGGGTCCGGAACGGACTAATATGATGAGGAGCTCCGTAGTCGATCAAGATCTAGTTGCCGCGTAAAAGGGAAACCCAGAATCATATTCATCGGACGTCCGATACCTCGGTGATAGGAGCAGTATTGCCCACTATGTACGCGCTGATGTTTCTGTCAGTGCCTGTCACTTTTGTATTCGTCGCCTTCTCCTTCCGGTAGTCCAGACTGTGTGCCCAAGTTTATTGCAATGGCAGCATTGTATCTTGGACGTAGTGTTGTGTGTCTTTACCGGAATGACTATATTTTGTGAGGCGGAGAGGCCGGCCCGACAACCATCTTCATTTGATCCGTACCTGGATCGTTTGGGAAAGGTTCATCGGAGCGCCAGAGGCTAGAATTTGTCGACGCGACAGCCGAGTAAGCGTCAGGTAACATGAAATGAAGATTCGATATGAATAAATGGTTATACAGTGACCCAAAAAACTGTTCAAATGTTTTGTACATTTTCATTGTATTAATCATATCTAGAGAACCACTGCAGCTGATAACATGTTAGTGGGCTTGTTTTAAAGCTCTACATCATAGCTTTGTCATGAAATACTATATATACTATGAACATAATTATGTAAGAAGATATAAGGTATTTCTTCCAGTGTATCTATTTGAACAGTTTTTTTGCCTTGGTATCTAAATAGGGTATATGCCAAACATCAGTAGTTTGTGTATCCTCCATTTGCTTTGAACACCTCTTCCACCCTCCTAGGCATACATTCTATCAAATTCTGCACAACAGTATGATCAATGGCCTCCCATTCCAGCTGTGTGCACTCCCAAAGTTCATTGATTCCCTTAGGGGGTGTTGGATAAGCTGCAAGCTTCTTTTTGAGATGAGCCCAAAGATGCTCAATAGGATTGAGGTCTGGGGATTGAGCTGGCCAGTCCATGACCTGAATTCTGTGGTCTTGGAACCAAGATGTGGCAAGCCTGCTCTTGTGGATTGAGGCATTGTCCTGTTGAAAGAGGGTATCTTTGCATTTCTTCTTGAACTACTTGATAGATGCAAGTAGTTCATCCTCCAAAATGCTGCAATAAAGTTCAGCATCCATCCTTCCATCAATCTTTGCTGCATGCCCAACTCCTTCCCAAGACATGCAGCCCCACAACATCAAGGAACCTCCTCCATGTTTGACTGTTGGCTGAACAAGGCATTCAGAAAGGTGCTCTCCTCTTTTTTTCCAAGCCCATTTCTTGCCATCTGAGCCCATATGATTGATTTTGGTCTCATCTGACCAAATTACCCTCTTTCAGTCCTCCACAGTCCAGTATAGGTACTTTTCTGCAAAGTCCTTTCTGGCCCTATAGTGACTTGGTTTAAGGTAAGGCCTCTTCTTCTTTGTAACTGCCTTCAAGCCTGCCTTGTTAAGGTAGTTTCAAATGGTCTGATTGGAGATAGTGGACTCTTTGATTATCTCCAACCTTCTAGCAACCTGAGGAGCGGTATCTGCTTCTCCAGAGCTAAGAAGGTGTGTGGCAAAGCAGATGTCAAGGTTAGAGAGCTTGGAAGGACAACCTCTAGAGGACTTTGGAAGGTCAGGAAGGTATTTCTGGCGAATGTTGGTGATTGAACCAATGCTTCTGTGTGCTGCCTTGGCAATGTTACTAACTGAATGGTTGGCCTGGAGAAGGGAGATGATGTAGTTGACTTCATGAGGAAGAGGAGACTTCATGATGTTGTTGGTGAAGAAGAAGCAGCTGTTTTGGCTTATTTGCACATGGTTTGAGTTTATTATAGGTCACATGACCTCCATGTTCAATTTTAGCCCTCTGGGGAAAGAATATGAATTTCAATCTGAGAAATAATGAATTCACTAACAAAGGCCAAAAAACTGTTCAAATGGGTACATCAGCAAACATACCTTATATCTTCCTAAATAATTATGCTTATGCTGTATAAAGTATACCATTACAAAGCTATGATGTAGAGCTTGAAAACAAACCTAGTTACATATTATTATCTGCAGTGGTTCTCTAGATATGGTTAATACAATAAAAATGTACAAAACATTTGAACAGTTTTTTGAGTCACTGTATTGGAGAGTGATCCATGCATCGTTTGTTGCAATTGCGGGAACGTCTGATGTGTGTCGTTTAACGTCTAGGAATGTGCGTGTAAGGGATGCCCATGTGTAGAATGCTTGACATTGATCTGACGCCGCCGTATGCGCGTTTGAGTTCCTCCCACTTGAGCTTGCAAGTATACAATTTAGTGTCATTTTGTTACTGCCGATGTGACCATCTGGATGTATATTTCAGAAGCGTGTGCGTCTAAAAGAGTTCTCCCTCAGCGTCCTAAGAAGTATTGCTGGAGGGGCTATCATCTGTAACTGTAATGCGACGCGCGATGGGATAATGGCCAGTAAGCAAGATGACCATGCGAGTGATCAAGATCGAGGAGGGAACGTAAACATTAGGCGAGGTGCCGTGTGATTCGATTAGGTAAATGGGGTGATAAAGCCAATCTGGGCGAGTGGAGCAAGTACGCATGCCAGATGTTAGAAATCCGATCAGTACCCCTGACACGTGGGTCAAAATTTCGATCCAAGTACCAAAAGTGTGGGGTGTCGTTCTGATGAACAGTGGCTCATGAAGGGGAGAGAATGTGTCGATAGACTGTGTGAGCTTGTATGTGGATTTCTGTCTTGTGAATTTAGTAGTGGCCAGGGCCCATAACCTGTTGAATCGCGCAGTGATAAAGTAGATTAGATCGTAATAGATCTAATAAAATGATATTCAGTTTCTGTGAGAAGAAACTACTTGTGTCATATTTACCTAATAAAATGATACTACAACGCGTAATCAGCTACTGATAAGATCGTGAGATAGTAAGTACTTACTTCAGTTTCTGTGAGAAGAAACTGAAGTATCTACTGTATGTACGACGCTCTTAAGTATCTGAGAGCGTCCCTAATTATTTTGTCTAGTAACTATCAAATTGTTTTCACGATCGCTATGTGCTAGCTACCGATTGTCTTAGATCATACTATCAATTTTGTTATCGTACGCGTTTCATCAATTGAGCTGAAACGCTTATGTGGTCCGGGCCTGTGGGCCGCCCGGACAGTTTGGGCCGATGCGTCAAACGCTTCGGCTACTCTTTATCTCAACACCTTCAAGACAGTGGAGTTTAAAGGCTTCCCTTGTTTCCCTGTGTACTCCTTTGTGACTGCACATTACAGTTCCTCTGCCCACCCCCTTGTACTTTGGTGCAACTGCAAGGTTAAGCAAACCCTAGCCTTCTCCTTGCTTCTCCAGGTCCCTGTCCTCATTCCCCTTTGGCTTGTCCTCTATACCAAGCTACTGCTTATCAGGTTCATCACCCTCAATTTCCAGCACATCTATCTTGCTTCCACCAACTGCCCCGGCCTGCAGGCTGTAGTATTAGCCCAGCAGTGAGTACTCAACAGGTAGGTTGCTCTGCCTGTTAGCTGCATTCTATGCTGTGCAACAGCCTCAGGAAAACTATATCCTACTAGAAACACATAGAACAGACTAGAGTGTACTAGAAATGACCTAATATAGTATTTCTAGTCACTTCTAGTAGTGACAGTTTTTGCTGAGCTGAGGCTGAGATTCATGATCATTGCTTATGCCCTGTGATCTAGAGGTTGTCCTCATCCTCTTCTTTAGGCAGGCTGTCCGGGGCTGGTTTCCTCATACCCCCATCTGATGCGGGTGCAACATGTCCAGTCCAGATTGTACGAGGACTGAATTTTAGTCATAAGTCGACAGGAAGCGTTCCCGCATTAAATTAGATATATACGATAGGTCCACACCAGTACGAATAAATCCCTGGTAGGACTGCCTTAGAAGCACCGTAGTTACACAACTCTTCGACCGACTACGATACGGAGCATAAAACGAGGGGTAAAATGACCTGTCAAGTCGGAAAACGTCCTCAAACCATGGGTGTAAATCATGCCCTGATCCCAACACCTCCTTACTTATCTCCTGCTGTCATCTTTTTTTCTGCACCACACGCCGACGTTTCTGTATTGCAAACACACCGCGAAGACCATCCTGCACTTGCGCCATACCATTCAGCGCTATCTCCATGAAACGTACGATCTGGTCATCCACAGACATCTGCTCCTCTGGTGATGATGGTGATCCATCATCAACCACTTGCCGTGGAGAGATATGCATTGATTCGTGGGAAGGCGAGACAAGGGCAGGGGGAAAGGAGGAACCTTTCTGCGAATGACCCATTCGCAGATCCACATTTGGAGAAACTCCACGTACAATGGCTGGCATTGCACTAGACGATCCTCCTCCCACTGCAGCACCGTCTGCGGCACACGTGCACACTTCCTGGCTGCAGTTCGGAGCAGGGTCGCCAACAGGATCTGGGATTGGGTCATCGACAATGTCCCCAGTGTCGTCAGTGATCTCTGTCTCTAGAAAGTCATAAAGCTTTGTTTGAGATGCAGGGTCGCATCGTCCCACGGGACCAACGTGACAAAATATCTCTGAAGGACCAGTTGAACGAATATTCAACAGATCATTTGGTTCTCCAGAACCTGCCATACGTTGTGTGCCAGGTTCAATAGTTGCACCTTCACAGTCTAAAGATTCAACGGCCATCGTTGGGGCACCTGATGACGTGCATGCATCTGCGATCTCATCCACCGATGCAATGGAAGTATTCGCGTGAGCATTGCCATGTGGACCAGTCTGTCCGCCGCGATCGTGAAGAGTAAAAATGCGATCAGGTATCGCAGCCTGAGGGATGAAGACAGCGGCAGGCTCCTGAGAGCTAAGCGTCGCAGGGGCCACGGATCCCTCTTGCGCATTCTTGGAAGCTGTCCCATTTTTTCCCTCGTCGGAATGCATGAGTTCCTCCACAGTATTATCGCGTTCATCCTGAGATTCAGCAGGAGAGTCATCCTGAGCTCTACCTGATTCGAGCGGGGGGGCGGCTGAAAGACTCAATGACTCAGTTGCTTCCGTCCGGCCAATTAGACTATGTCAACGGAGGGACGTACCACCACCAGGCGGCGTTCCGAAGATATTGCCAAGCTTTAGCTTCAATTTGATTTTCTCACCGACTACCAGTCCACCTGCTTGTCGCCTGCTCGGCATACCATCCTTCTCCATGGCATTCGATGCCACTGACCCTTGCTCAACAGTAGAAACCAACGCAGGCGGCACGATTTTTGAGCCTGAGGGATGCGATTTGGATATGGATGGTCGAGGCTGTGTGTTGTGTGAACACGGTTTTCGGATGGCACGGCAACGCCCACATCGCTCGCCGTCCAGACCGGAGCAAATAGCGCCAGCCCGTTTGCACTTGTCGCAAGGAAAACGCATGAGGAGTTCTGTATCCTATATGCATATTAGCATCACCTAGGGGCACAAAGATAACAGAGCAAGGAACATGCCCCGACATAGAGTGACCATCCACGTTGCATGGCACCAGCCTTGGCATATTTCCCACGCACACCTGGAGGTGCTTCGATGGCCCCCGCAGGCGCGCGCCGTCCTTCTGTGGTAGGAGGGGTCGATACGTAGGTCGACACCGCACAAGTGGAAGCGTCCACGGTTGAATGTGCTGACGCAGACGGTGAATCCTGGCCGGAGGCCGATGACCCCGCTACGGCTACCTGAGTGCCCTGAGTGGGAATGGGTAAGGGGGAGGAACGTAGAACTCGCTTGCGAGCCCGCTCCCCATATCGTGGGGGGGAAAGGGTCGGGGTGAAGCTCACATGGGGATACATGGCGGGGGGTGGTCTACCCTCGGTAGATGGGCGTTGTAGTTGTGGAACCGGTGAAGGAGGGGTAGGGGGGGGATCATCCGAAGGCAAGCTCTCATTGCCAGGTGATAGTGGGAGAGTAAAGGTGGCGGGACGAAGCATAAAATTTGGAGGCGGAGGTGTTGCTGGCGTGTCCATGGGGCCATCGGATACATCGGATGAAGGAGGGGTAGATTGTCGAGGAAAAGAGGATTGCATGACCGTCCAATGTGGCCAAGAAACAAAGGAATAAGGGTAAGCCATAGTTCCTGCCTCGTGATGCGGGGGTGCAGGGGGTGCAGACACAGGATGCCAGCCCTGAGGGCCTCCGACGCTTGATGTCTCGTTTCCTGACTTCCAACGTTTCGTGCTAGGCAGCTCAGGTGTAGGCTCGTTAGATACGCGCTTCCTATCCTTCCTTTTCAGAACACCTGATGCGGTGAGTGTCTTCCGCTCTGCCCATGCTGCGATTGCTGCGGTCGGTTGAAGGAATGGAATACCATCTATGCTGTGTTTAGTAATGAGCCGCTTCATCCAATCACCAGGTAACCTTCCAAGGCGCCATTGGCCAGCAATTATTGCAAGGCGCACACCATTGACCCAAGTAAATTCACTGCCGGTAAACGCGAGGTAAAATTGTGCGTCGCGCTTTGTGGTGCCATCCCACAAGGCAGGTGAGACAAGAGGGTGGATGCCAACGGGAGGAACATTGGAATGGACGCGTTCATCGCCTTCCCATTCAGTCCATTGGCGACCCTCCGCGCTATAGCACACAAAGAGACGACAGACGGATGGGTCTGGGGTACCTGCTGTCGGGTCAAAGTTGAGAGGGATTTGGATCCAGACATCGCCCGGACGAGCAACTTGAGGGTCTGGAGGTTCGGGGGAGTGGAACTCAAGCCACCCAAGCTCGAGCTTTTTGGAGTTCTTCGGGGAGGATCTGGCGCGGTATGGACATCGTCCCGGGAGTGATGCTAAGACGGTAGTGCGTTTTATAGCTGAGTAACGGTTGATACGTTCTCGTTCAGTCATGTAATGAAAAAACGGAAGGTCCGAAGGAGGGTCACCGACGTGGGGGTTCATTTTGCTCCACTTGAGCTGGAGAAAGCACGAAGTGTAAGTAACACTGCACTCCGAATCGACGTTTGGTAAATCACACCACCTGGGAGCGAAACGGACTCGCATACACAACTATAACGGAGGGTTGAACCCGATCCTCTTGTAGAGTTGCGTACTGCTGGCGAGAGATAAAGAAGGACGCGTTCGAGATTCGCGAGGTGATCAACGGCGCCAAGTCGCAGAGAGCGAGGCCGCGTTAGCCGGGCAGGGCAGGGCAGGCGTCGCGCGTGCCCGTCTTTCTCACGCGCGGACACTGCGATGGGGCGACGACACTCGCTATACTTCTTGGTTAGCCACTGCTTGGACATGTTTCATCCGATGGACCCGGTCGATGTAATACTTCGCACCGCTGTGAACATGTCAATGCAAGCGACGAGAGTGACCACGAGGCTTTCTAATTATTATTTTTTCGTCTCGCGAGTGCTCTTACAGTGATTCTGGCTAAGCGGAGGACACGGGTCCTACGTATAAGTATCATAGCACTTGGACAGGTCCCGCGATGCGATGGCTGAGCGCTTGAGGTGCCTGCCCATGCACCTGCTTGTTCCGCTCCAGCCTGAGTAGATGGCCCTAACGTCTGAAATTCGATCCCCTTACGCACTGAAATTGTGGTGCCACCGCTGGTATGCCCTGCCTGTTGTATGAGTGCACACTGGAGACGTTATACGGACCGCAGCGCCGCTCAGTCGAGCTCGACACGACACATTCGGATATCTCAACCCGTAAGACGGCAAACGCAGGACCCACCTCGCTGCGTGGCTGTACTTGTTACCGATAACTATATATTGCGGCAGGCGTGCACTGGCATGCGCTTCGTGAGCAAAAGCTGTCTGATCCGTGCGCTCGCGGTCACGGACACGGCCGCGGTCAAGCGCGTGCAGGGAGCGGATGGCCCGATAACGTAACGTTTCGAGGTTCACTACTCGATCCATCCCTCTCCATACGATATCGACTGTATTGCCTTTCTAACGTCTTTGCGACGCGACATCCGTGCCCATCTATGATATGCCGGTTACAACTCTCACAGGTGTGTGAACCTTCGTGCCGTTCATCACGCGCCGTGTTCTCATTTTGTCACTTTTACAAACAGCCCCGTCAGAAATTTGGGACCAAGATTTTGTCTTCCAGCGAGCGAAGGACCTCCCCAACATACAAAAGCCAGAATTGGAAGACCCGCGCTGGTCAATGTCGACTTCTCAAGACTCACGTCCAGAACCACATCATTCCATGTCCTCCCTTTCTCAGCCCAATGGCCAAATGCCCTCCATGCGACTACAAGAGTGGGCTGAACCTGGTCCCGCCACCCCTCAGAAGCATGCCGTCTCCCAGACCGAGAAACTGGGATGATGACTTCGTAGACAAGACCAACTCGCCCGCTCGCCACCCGCCTTCTCGCCCCTCATCACAAACCACCCAAGCTCCCAGAAATACCCGAACCAGAGAATTGGGATGACGATTTGGATGGAAATAAATTTGTGTCCTCGAAGAAGGATCACGCGTGGGATTCATCATCTGACGATGAAGATGGCATCGACTTCGCCGACCTGGAGGACAAGACCGTCACAGCCCGTCCTCGCAAAAGCCCACTCTGCAAGCCATCTCCTCCACATCCCGCACTCCCGCCCCCTCTCCCATTGGGAACACTCATTGAAACTTTACCCGGCTCTCCCTCACATTCCGTTTTTTCCATCCCTTCAGGACGCGACTCTGTCGCATATTCCTCTCTTGCGCATCTCCCTTTACGTGGCGGGAGCGCCTCTGCCCTCACTATGCTACCCCCGAGTCCACCTGCACATAAAGGACGCAGGCGCTTACGAAAAAAGTCTCGTCCGCCTGATAGTGGTGTATTCGAACTACTTGACAGACAACGGGATATTGCCCCCTCACTCTCGCCATCTTCTCCGATCCCTGCACCTGTCGATCTTCCTCCTTCAGAAACTTCAAGTTCTTCAAGGTCCTCTATTTTGTCACGTCTTGGTTCTGTCAAGAAGTGGGCGGTCCGCAAGAGATTTACGAGCCCTGGCCCCAGTGATGTTGCTGAGGGTACACAAGCCGAGAGGGACGCGACGCCCCGCGCCACAGCCTTTCAGGCTCAATCTCCATCCCGGAACCCAAATTGGTTTTTTCGATCTTCGGAAACGCCTGACCCCACGCCAGGTTCCCCATCAGGGCCTATTCTCGAGCTCAAGCACGAGCGGAGCTTCAGGCATCTCAGGGCCTTTACCGCTATCGATTCCCCAACCAAGAAGGGAAGGTTTCGAGGCGGTATTCTAGGCGAACATTCACATGACACTGGATCTACTTCGACAGATGGCTCTCCGCCTTCGTCTCCGCGCCGTCCACGTCGCCCAAAGTCGATGCAAGTTCCTGTAGCCGTACCGCCACCTGTCCTGCGCCATGCCTCATATGGCACGCGATCAATCTCTCGTTCCACGTCCCAGGCGGGCATAGAGGACGTCAGTCGTGAATGGGAAGCTAAACAAATGGAGAAAGAGGGTCACCGTGGGTTTATGAGTGGCGTGCGTCGTATATCCCTTGTATCAGGAAAAAAACACAAACGCACCAAGAGTGCCGCAACAATTGCTGATGCCGACGAGACTCAAGTGCCTTCGATCCCGCAAATTCCGCCACCGATAATGGCCATGATACCTGGTGTCTCTTCCCAGTTACTTCCTCCGATCGAACTTCAACCTCCATCACCTCCGCGAGGCCAAGAATCTGAACCTCGGAAATCAATAGCATCAGACCGCTCCATCATTTCCACCTCAAGTTCACTCGCCGCCGGAATTGAAGCGCTGCTCCAGCCCTCAGTGGATGCCAGATCGATAACCTCGCCGCCGATCCTCACCCCAAGACCGTCGCTCACCAAGAGTCCCACTTCTCCTCAGGCGGCTTCACTTGGGCGCGCTACGCAACCACCTCCCACCACTACGGCAACGGGCATTGTACCAAGAAGGAATTCGCTGGGCGATCTGAAAATACCCGCGAGGATCAGCCAGGCACAAGTCGGTTTGAAGAGAGACTTGGGAATGGTCCGAGAGTTTGCGGCCGAGGTCGAGAGTGAGTACAGGAGTCATTCTGTCTCTGTAAAAGGCAGAGGTTGAAACGACCTTTAGGACTCAAAGAGCTCCATAGTATCTATCAGTCTCTCGCAGTGCAGGCCCAAACTGCTCTCGAGCGTGGGCGGCAGCCAGTCCAGGACCCACCCCGCCCCACCTCTCCGACGTTCTTCAACCTACCTCGTCCCCGTTCCCGGGCGCGGTCAAATACCAGCCCGAATCCTATCCTCGAGCTCGCAGACGCCCATAAGCAGTTTGCGGCATCGTTCTTCCATCTGGACCACAAATACAAGATCTCCTGGGAATGCGCTGAGCTTCTCATCGAACTCGGCGGCGGACCACCGGCACCTACGTCACAGCCAATCACGTCGGCGTTAGCTTCAGCGCAGCAGTTTGTGTATCCGGGTGACTCAATTAGCGGCCGAAGAAGTCGTGAGCGCGCCATAACCTTAGCAGGAGATGAGGCTGCGCCACCTCTCTCTATGTCATTATCTGGTACTTCAGTGACTTCCCCTACCGCGGAGTGGCGCGCATCCACGGGCCGTAATGACTTGAGTCAGAGACAATTATGGCTCCTACGCGATATGCTCAACAAGTCCGACTCATCCCCCACCATGCTTGCAAGTTTGCAGATTCCTGAGGATGGAATGGTCAATAGAAGCTGGCGTTGGGGCGAAGCGACGAGTAGTACCATTACGCTTCCCTCCGAGGAGTCCACGCGCAACTCATCTCCTGCAAACAAACGGCGCTACAATCGTATAGGGATGAGCGGGCTGCGCGACATCCTCCGGTCCCTTACTCGCGGCCAGCAGCCCACTCAGTCATCCACACCGTTCCGCCCCCCTTCATCTGCATCGACGAGTGCATCGTCCACCTATGATGACCAGTCTATCCACGGGCTCAATCAATGTCAGCCCACGAACAGCACGAACCCTGACGGCCTTCCTCCTATTCGGGCGAGCTCGCCCTTTAGTACCGCCCTTTCCCTCACATATAAATCACCACGCCGACCTTCAATAGCCTCAATCTTCCGCTTTGCTCAAAAGGCAAAGCCCTCGCCACCTGAAGGAAACGAGGCGAAATCCCGCGACTGCGTCGCATCGCATCCTCCACTCGTATAACAGCGGGTCGGACCTCGGCAACCGCGATGGTACTAGGGATGATGAAGAGGATTGGGACCACATCGATTCGGCTGAGGATCTGGACGCTGCAGCGCAGGCTTTGGGAGTGAAGGACGTGAATGGTCCGGCGACCGTGCGCTGGACGCAGGACCAAACAACACACATGCGAGCCAGAGAAGAAGAGCACTAGGCGCAAATGCATCGCAATCGTCATTGTCGCTCTGGGCCGAATCGTCATCCACGGGCTCGCGTTCGCAAGTGTCTCTCGCCCCAACTACCGTCCCCCTCCCGAACCTCTCTGTCTTCACCGCAGTTAGAAGCCAGCAAAGCGTCACAGTCGGCGTACATGCATCCGACGCGCCTGTCGAACGTTGAAGAGATGGCTGAAGCCCAGCTTGACAATGACCAGGGCTCGAAACTTGAAGCACACGCGCCAGCAAGTAGTGCCGTGGCTAAGAGCAAGAGCCCTCGGCGGAGGCTGTCCTCACGACGTGGTGGACAGACGGGTTCCGTGCGCTCGGCGCCACCCCCGACCCCGCTACTGCGAGACGGAGAGAGTCGGAGTCTTGTTCTTTCTTTGACTCCAGACACCATCCGACCGTTGCTCGAGAACGCGCGAGAGGTGCATGCTAGGTGCGGCGAGTGCGTGGATGAGCTTCGTGGATTACTCGCAGGTTTGCCCTCCTGATTCACCATATTTGCTCTTGTCTTAGTTTACCCGTCACTCCCTCACACACATTGTGTTATCCTTATCTTTCAATGTACGTTCTCGCACTGCTGCATCACTACACACAAGCCGGACTTCTTTGCATACCGAGTCCGCTTACACAATATTGTCCGTCCGCTATCGATGTTTTTACACAATGTATCCACATCTCTACCAATTTCATATCATTTATCGTCTACTGCCCTCTGCGGAGCGCATACACATGTTAGCCTGATGAAGTGTCCAAAAGGAATGGCCATAGTGCCCATCGTCTATTTCCTAAGAAACCCAACAGGGAGTAAAATTTGTCATATACCGTACGCGCTGCAGGCGTTGATCTTCCCGAGCTCTAGTACACGATCCACATCCCATCCTTCACCTGCAATAGCTGCCACGACTTTCTGCTGTCCAAGGTATCATAGCGGAGTGACATAGCGGCAGCCGTCCCTTGACCGTTGGTAACGAGCCATAGATATTCGCCGGGACCATAAAGGGTGCATCAGTTTCGAGAATGATGCGCGGCGCGGACGACAGCGAGAACATCCGGCGGATAAGATTGGATGTATTTTCGTTGGATGAGAATGTGATGACACCTAACACAGAACGTCAGCCTGGATGTAGGGAACCGAATGTGGAGATGAGAAGGAAACGAGCGTGCCAGTAATGCCAATATACAAGTTCGGGAAATGGTCCAACAAGCGCTGTCCAAAATCTGGGGAATCTGTGAAGCAGTGGATGTGTATCTACAGTTGGCAAATAGTCATGCAGTTAGCACATCACACTTAACCCATATCGCGAGATGTACCTTGTGATCCTTTGGAACTTCGGCCTTGAGTATGCTCTCTGTATCTTCGTCTGCCTCTCGAGTATGCACCGTAATCGGCTTTCCCAGTCGCACAGCATGCTGGAGTTGGCGCGTAAAGACCTTTCTCTGAACGTCTCGTGGCGAATGGTCATAGTGGTAATCGAGGCCAATTTCTCCCCACCCAACATTGCGAGGATGCATCATGGATTCGAGACTATCAACGGGTGGGCCAATTGAGGATCTATTAGAGGTAAAAGCAGGAAGCGCATACATATCCCCCTCGATATCGCTCGTATAAAGCTTGGCTTCATGTCTGTGCCCATACATCATTAGAGGTTGGCCCACTGGCATTCAATAAAATTGCGGTGGAGACCCTCACGGATGGACACCTGTAGCAATGCGGGATGAACTATCAGCCTACTCGTATTCACCGGGTTGAACGCACCCATAACAAACCAGTATTCCAGTCCTCCCCACTTGTCCTCCCTATTCTCTGCCGTGACGGGCAGAATCTGCGATCTCTTTCCACATCCTCCGTACTGGGGCCTCGCACCAAACATCGACCAAGGCTGTCACTTTCTTCTCTCGATATAAGCCTTTTACGAGATCGTATATAGTCTCGTGTTTCCCATCTTTATACTTTTGCTTGTAGGCCGTGAACGTGGATACCAGGTGCGTGTGTGTGTCAATGATTGGTGCGGACATGTGCCTCGGGTGATCTGGAAGAGTCAAGCAGTCCTCCGAGGGCCCCTTTCGATTATTCTTTCCCATATGCTTATGTTTGTGTTTATGGATGTATGAAGAGAATCGACTGTGGAAGGGCCAAGGATAGTGAGGAAAGCGATGGGGGAACATGACGTGACGTTTTGTTATCTTATCTTATATCTATCTTATCATACGGTAGGTCACACTGTGACGATGCGTCGTGACGTGTTATGTCACGCGTTTCAGTCTCCGCGTGAACTCAAAAAACGCGTCGATGCGCGCCCGCGGCTCATCAAACAATCACATCGTAAACACACGACAGACCTGCTTCATCAAGTCATGCTAGAAGCAACACTGAACGAGGCAGCGACTCTCAAGCGTCTTCTAGACGGTACGGAATTCTGAAATCCCAGCTGGACCAACTTGTGACGATATGGACTGGACCCAGCGGTCAAAGAACTCGTACAGGACGCGAACTTTGAGTGTAATGAGGGCGGCATCGTGAGCAAATGTGCACTTTCCTGCTGCGAACTCAAAAGGTATGATTCTATGGCCTACAGAACCTGCAGGCGATGGATAACTCCCATGTCGCCCTCGTCGCTGTCAAACTGCACGCAGACGGTTTCGCACTTTTCCGCTGCGACCGTCCAATTCCCCTTGGCGTCAATCTCGGCTCCCTTACCAAGGTGCTTAAGTGTGCGAAGGATGACGATAAGTGCACCCTCAAGGCAGCCGATGATGGAGACGTTCTCAGTCTCAAATACGAAGCACATCGTGCGTCTTCATTTGGGCATTCTAGATAGCAGTTCCCGTTAATGTTCTTGATGCCAGGTGCTGATCGTGTTGCCGAGTATGACATGAAGCTCATGGATATCGATGCCGATACCCTTGGCATCCCCGACACCGACTACGATGTTCGCGTGACGATGCTCTCATCGGAGTTTGCTCGTATTGTCCGAGACCTTAACTCCCTCGGTGAATCTGTTCGCATCGAGGTGTCTAAGGAAGGGGTTCGCTTTGCGAGTGATGGTGAAGCTGCTCAAGGGAACATTTTGCTAAAACAAACCGAGGCTGCACGTGAACGATACGAGAATTATGGCAAGGATGACGATGATCAAGCGGAGGAGGTTAAAGAAGAGGAGGACAAACCAAAAAAGGCAAAGAAAGCGAAGAAGGTAAAGAAGGAGGAAGGCCTAGAGGACGAGGATGAGGAAATGGTTAGCGGCGACAATGACCAAGCAGAGTTCCAGGCCAAGTCCGAAGACGAAGGGGAGGAGGAAGTGAGCGATAGCGAGAAAAAGAAACGCAAGCGCTCCACTGCGTCGTCATCCGTGCGTTCTTCACTCTTCCTTACTCGTGAGCGGCTTGTCAACGTCGATATGTGACCCAAAGGCAAAGAAGAAGGCAAAGAAGGCAATCGATGATATGGCCGAAGGTGGCGGCGGTGGTGTCCACATCGAGATGACGCAGCACGTCAACCTCACGTTCTCCCTCAAATACCTCGTCATCTTCTCCAAGAGCGCATCACTCTCAGACACCGTCCAGCTCATGCTCAAAAATGACGTACCTCTCCTAGTACGCATCTTCTGCGGTTTGCCTAATCCCGTCTCACTTGTCATGCTTTCGCAGGTATCGTATACATTCGGTCAGGGCTATATCCGGTACTATCTAGCACCTAAGATTGGCGACGACTGAACACTCGACGTACCCGTTGCCCTGGCTGCTGTCATATTGACGTTATCTGAAACATCTCTTTAACTGCACTCTGTATTTCAATATCACCTCCCTCCCTCGATGATAGGTGTCTTTCAGTGGTGTTCGTCGATCATCATCGCCAAAGACTTGAGGAGGTCACATCAACGAGTCTTACATGCCCAGCAAGCACAGCGCTCCACCCTGGTCCTACCCCAAACTCCGCGCAAAGCCGTATGCAAGCAATCTCCGTCAGGTTGTGTGACTTGAGAACTTGGAAACTTACAGACCAATAGATCGATGTCTGGTTGGTAAAAGTGTATTTGTTGAAAGAGTTGCGTAGCCGCCATGATGTGCGATGGTGGGTATCTAGATAGTGCGGACTTATCTCCGCACGAGTATCACGCACCTGCCTCGGGAAAAGGGGTGTGATGATGTAGCGATACGGGACAGGATAGCATACATCGTGGTGGAACATATACTTGTGTCAGCCGTCACATCATTCGCTAGGTGTTTAAGATCCGTCATGGCCTTCCGGAGAAAACAAACCTTTGTCGTCGTCAAGGTGCTACACCTGGGAAGAAACATGCCGTCATACGAGTCGTCTTCGCGACGACATACTGATATAACAGGCAGACGATACAGTAGACCAACAGATTCGTTCGTGGCCCGCGGCTGAGTACGGGCCACGGCGGCCGCTGTAGGGGTAGATAGATCGTGGGTGATGATTGAGATGTGGCCTCAAGTCGGTCGGGGTGACATAAAGATCAAATCAAAGCTGGACCGGCAAGGAACTAGTCTCACCTCCTTCCATTCTCCCCTCTCTTCTTCCTTTTTCCTTTCCCTTCCACTCCGCTCGTCTAGCGGGCCCACTCCTTTCTCTCTCTCTCTCTTTCTTTTCTTTCTTTCTTTACCTTTACATCAAGACATCAATGGCCCACTTTCGTATGGGTAGGCCGTTCGTTCATAACACCCCCGAGCGGCGTGCCAGTCAATGTAAGCATCCCCCCCCCATATCTTCGCCCCTTCCCAGCCCTGGTGCCATCACCATGAGTGCACCTGGCTTTCTTGATCCAATTCACGTGATCCTTCATTCTAATATCCCCTTTAGCCTGTACCAATGGCGGTTTTTACAAATCCCCTACTCAATCTCAGTCCTTTTCGTACACCACACCTATCGATATTACTTGGGATTCGTCTTGTCTCAATTCAACCTACGCCGACATATACCTCTATGCCCCCGGCGTTAGCACCACTCGCATCCATGCTTGGCACAATGTCGACTGCCTCTCCGGTTCTTTTCAGACCCCCTTCGAACCCAAGTGGTGGAATTCTACTCAATCCGTCAATCTTCAGCTCTCCATCGTCCCTTCCAACACCCCTCCTTTCCTGGCTCCTTTCCCTGCGGGTCCCATCTTTACGGTCACCTATCAACCTCCTTCCTCTGGTGGTACCCCTGAGTCCGCTGACACATCCAAGCCCGATAGTCCCGTTACTGTCGTCAATAATACTCTTTACGCCAACAAACACGTCTCCGGGGGCAGAGTTGCCGCTGCTGTTATGATGCCTCTTCTCATCGTTGGATTAATTTTAGCCGCCTATGTCAAGTTCAAACGCGAGCGCGGTAAAGTGAGTCGCAGGCGGTGGAGTGAGGCTCTCGACAGACGCATGAGCACCATCTCCACCGACTGGAAACCTATCTCTGTCGCTGGTGCGCACGCCGCCATCCGCAGCAGCCTTACTGTCGACACAAATCATCGGGCTTCAGCCTTTTCCTTTGGCAACCTCCGCCCCGCCTCTGCTGTCACTGTCGCAGTCGAAGGCGGTCAAGCAGGTATCGGTTCAAGGGCTTTCACGGTCCTACCCCGTCAGAGCAATGGCATGACGCAGCTTCGCTCTTCTGTCACTTCCTCACAGATCCTGGCTGAGCGTGTATCGCGTGTCTCTTTTGCACCTGATGTGCGCCCGAGTTTGGACAGCCGTCGTACCGTTACCAGCCGCGCCTTTCACACGTCCATCGTTCCGCCCCTCCCGGATCGCAAGTGGGAGATCTCACAGTCCGTAACTCCTGACTCGGAACACGATGAGTCATTGTCGCCTACCCAGACCAACGGCCCTGAGACTCTAAGCATTGAGGATATTCAAGCTCGCTTGGCAGGAGAGGAGACCGTTTCTCGACCGAGTGTTGAAGCAGTCATCCCTGCCCTTCGTAGTGTGTACCTTCCTCTTTACTTCCCACTTTGATCTGACCCCTTGATTCCAGTGATGCGTACTTGTGATCCTTCTTCCAACGTTGAAGGCGAGGGAGAGCCTGAACTCCTCTTCTCCGCTCAGTCCGCCACTTTTCCGACCATCCCATCCCCTACCCACAGCCCACACAGCCCCGAGTCTGGCTCTTCCATGTCGACTTTCATGCCAATGCAGCCCATGCCGGCGGATGCGATGTCTCCCGATGACATGCTTCGCGCGTATGCCGAACGTCGTGCCGTTAAAACCCCTGGCATTTTGATGGGGCCAACCGTTCCGTCACCGACGTACGCTGGTGCTAGCGCGCACGGAGGTATGCGTACGCTCTACTCGCCAAGGCATTCACAAATACACATGGGAGTCAGCGACCGCAGCGACAAACGTACCACGGCAGGGAGCCAATTTAGCTTCATGGATGACGATGCGTACGGAGGGACACATTAGGGCGCTGCCCTAGCGTGTTCTCATGTATTTTGAATCGTCGACCGTCAGCGGTGCAAGGAAGACGCGCTGAAGAGCGGCATTCATTTCCACCCCGTGCGTCAATCCCTCATTATTCTGGTTATTCTACGGGGTTTCATACCCCGTTGTACGTATGTGGCGTCCCCGACGCTTCCTACTCCCTCCCCTTGACCGACTAGTTACGTTTCCGGCTGTGGAATCGTGCCGTCTTGTCCGTTATACATTATCACATTGTTTCTTTGTCCCTTCCCATTGGCCTAAACATTAAAGACCCTTTTTTTATACCTTCTTTCATGTCATTTTATGATTTCCGCGTATCACGGGCGGTGTCGGGACACCGCGCACGGGGCTGACGATCCCGATTATCGCAACGTATATTTTCTCGTTACGGTTGGCTCGTTGATCGTTATATACCCAATCACCATCATAATCGATTTATTCTATATATGACGAAAGTTTCTTGTTTACTTGTGTGTGATTCTGTCGATGTTTGATCTGACCTGGATCTGACCTGTCAACGCGGGCAGCAACTGCCGTGGGACGACCCCGCGGCCCTGCTGATTGTGATAGCCAAGAGGCACACGAGGGTTCATCCTTACGCACTTACGCAATAGTTCATGCAAATTTTCTTCGCCCAAGAATTCATGTGTGGCCGGGAATCTTTCCAATGAAACAAAAATGAAACAAAAGCTTTCGGGCCTGCTGAAACGTCCGACAGAGGGTTTGGCCGACTCGGAACCACCAATGTCAGGCTCGGATTCTCGGAATTTGATTGTGCCAGTGCTGTACTATGCTGACGCTGTGTCCATGTAGGGATAGCAGGTAGACGACCTTCCTCAAGGATTTAGAGATCCAAGCAACCTCACTCACGCCACGGGCGTCATGCGAGCGCCTGACAAACCGATGAGAGAATTGTTGACAACTGAGGAATCCGGTCATGATCGCACTTTGGGCATCCGATTCTATGATATTCACCATTACCGGGTTGACCTGTTGTTGGGACCTGATATCGATCAAAATGATATCCGGGTCTTGTCTTGATGGATCACGGGGCCCTACTTCGCGGATTGTCAGAAATTGGCTCCCGAACAATTGCGACTCTGAAGGGTCTACCGTGACGGTCATCCTATCGGGCACAACTTCTGAAAGTCGATCGAATGGAGCCTAGTACAAGCCACACACATAATGGGTCCGCACAAGTATGCCATTGTGATGTCCACAGTTGGTAAGGACCATGTAACAAAGAAAATATTAAAGGCTGAAGACACCACCCTTACGCTTCCGCGATTGGATGGGAAAAACGAGTGCGAGTGAGATCCCCAGTCCAACAGTCAACCCGATCGACACCGAAATCAATTGCAGGGCGACCTGGAATCCAGTCAAGTACGATGTGGAGCTACCGGAGGCCTGTTGGGATGCAAAATGCAGCAGACCACCATTCCCGAGGCCAGACGGCAGTTGAAACAGTATACCTGTGATCTGATTCAAACATCCGGTTTAATTTCAACTTTGGTGATGCTCAGATGAAAGGCATACCATAACAGCGAAGGCATTACCGCGAAAGAAGCGACCGTATACGTTTGCAATGACCCCTACGGCAAACGCACTGTGTGACTAGACGTCAAACAACCAGGGATCGCAGGAAAAGGATCGACAAGCACCCACCCTACCGCGGCACTGATATCGCTCTGATTCGGGAACCTAGTACTGACAAAGTGATTGGTGACCCAACCAACACACGAAATTGCCACGAGGACAGCCTATCCAGGTCGTTAACTCAGCGTGGGCCATTCAGCAGGAGATAGATGATGTCCCACCAGCTCCTTACGGTACAATGGGGCTTGGTTCCGTAGACTGAGGAATAGCGAAAACATAGGTACGGTGAGGTAAGCTGGACAAAAGTCAGATGTGCAGCAGGCTAGCTTAGGCGTGACGAGCCTACCCCAGAAGTGGGAAGGCGTCTTTCTAAACCATGGCGCGTTGCTATGGCTCTTCGAACAAAGATAGTCCTCTGGCCCAAAAATCGTAAGGCCAGTCATTTTCTCGTAGATTTGGGCGCCAATTGCGAGTCCAAAGCCGAGGAAGAGCGAATAAACAAGGGCATAGCACAAGCGTACTGCTCCGGCAACGATGTTACGTGAAGAAAGTTCGAGTGATCCACAGAGAACGATGAAGCCCTTAAGAAGAGTGTACTAGAACTTTGAGGGCGAGATGAAGGACCACCTACCGGCAGAATAAGGACGACTGACGAGGACGCGACTGCTGAGTAACAAAATTTGTGAGTCTGAGCCAAGGCGGCAGAAAGGAAGCTCAAGAGGGTGGCTATTGTGATCCTGTGTAATTCTGCATCTTACGTGAAAGAATCGACCACAGTGAAGCCACGCACTCAAACACGTTGGAGTATAATTCGTTTCTCACAGATAATATCTGAATGAAAACGAGCAGTGCACCCAATAGGAACGAGGCGAGACTATCGATGAACGAGCCATTAAACGACACGCTACAGATCGAAGCGGATGCCATCCCCCCGAAGAAGATGAGTTGCTGGGGAGGATACAAAGGCCTTGAAAGCATGAGTGCATCTAATGCGGCTGATGCGTCTGTGGCAGGCATCTCATCGTGGATAACCTGTATTGGCGCTTCAGTCGCCCTTTTGATAACCTCCGTTCTAGACACATACTCTCCAGTATACCTTGTGTGCGTCTTGTAATTTGCCTAGGTCCAAGGAGGACCCTTGGCGTATCAGCTTCACGTTGCTTGTGCTCGTGACGTCGTCATCAAACGCTATCAGCATCACATCTGGGAGGTAAAGGCATGACAGCGAGATATCAAGCACACGCGCCGTGCTTTGTATCTGGGCCTGAAGCCGATGTGTCGGACCACCAAACATCATCATAGCACGGGCTAGCTTCAAAACAAACGTTTGTCGAGAGATAAGTGACGAAATATGGCGAGTGATCTGAAGGGCGATTGAGCCTGTGCGGACAGCATGAATGAACGGACCACTCACGTAGATCTCCGCCTTGCGTCGTCGCTTCTTCCTCTCGCGTCTCCAGGTCCTCAGATCTCGTCTCGCCTCATTCTCGGTGTCAGTGGTAAGGTAGCCTTTCTCATCCAAACCTTCGCTGTTGGTTGCCATGTGCGCGTCAGGGGAGTGACGAGCATGGTTAATCCCGCGCTTGGATAGGTCGCGCCAGTTTTCGGCCCAAGTTGTATGATGACCATGAGGTGGCAACGAAGCAGACTCGGAGGGAACGGCGTCAAAGTGCAAATTGGGGTGAGTGGGGGTTTGCGAAGGCGATGATGAGGCCGACTGATGTTGAGAGCCTGCTTCAGATAACATGCTTCGTGGTCTTTTCGAAGAGGCACTCGGGGGAGCCTTGGGAACATGGCTGTCGAGAGAGTATCTGTGAAAAGACATCCAGTCCAGCCCCGAGGGAAGTCGCTAAACAAAGATAGTGTACTCACCGGGAGAGGTGATACCCAGGCCGCTTGGCATCTGGCGCAATGGTACTGTGTGTGGGCGCAGCCGCGCCTACGAGTGTACCCGTTGTACTGGTAATCAGTGGGCCCCAGACCCCCGCAGCGTTGCGTTCCCTGCGTGGACGTGCCTCTGGCAGGTGTAAGGCCTTGGGTAAGGTCGCTAGCCGCCTCCCAGACGCAGACACAGGTTCAAAAAAGGAATGAGTCGGGGAGACACGCGCGTGTGGTTCTGGAGTTCTGGTGGATGCGGTTGTCACTGAGTCCGATACGGAGGCCAGGTCAGAGTCCTGGTCGTATAAGGTGAGCAACGCGGCAAGTATGCCTCCGCGCGTGCGCGCCATTGGAAGGGTCGTATCAGCTGTTTCCTCTCGGTCATCGCCTTCTTTAGACAACGCCTGAGTGGAGCGGGAGCGTCTGTGATAGAAACGCTTCGAGAACGGGTTTCTGGAATGAGCGCGGACGACATCGGCGGCGCGTACTTGGCTGTCATAAAACCCCTCTGCTTTGTTTTCACGGCGCAGCACTGGAAGCCCTGCACGTTCATGGTGTTCGATGAACACCTCGCCGGGGATGTTAAGTTTAGAGCCCAGAAGGCTTGGAGAAGTAGGCACGGGCGAGTCTGCGGAGGAAGTCGTATGCCATGTTGACGGTCCAGGTGGTTGGAAAGTAGATGTGGCGTGAATTGGTGATGCGGAGCTTGAGCTATGACGTTCGAGAGCATGGGCAAGCGTTCGGAAGGCGGCAGACTGTGAACAAAGGAACAGTGAGAAAGCAAGCAAGCAGCAGACTTTTTACTCACGTCAAGGCCAGTTTCATCTAGCTCATGCGTCGAAGCTACTTGACTCTCAGGACCACGGTCACGTAGCCTGCCCACGTCGTCATCGTCATCGACTGCACTGGCCCACTGAACGCGACGCGGAGTGCGATTCCCAGGAGCATGGGCCACGCCTGTTGATCGATTGCCAGATGACGGATCCGCGGAGGGTGGCTGATAGGACATGGCGGATGGCCTTGAAAGAGTGTGAGTGCTGGGCGATGATTCGCAGACACCGTGAGGAATAGGCGAAAAGATCACTAGGACTGCTGTCACGTTTCAAGTGAAAGGAACGTACCAAAAGTTGCGTTGCGAACAAGTGCTGAACTCCCAGTGTCCTATGTGGTGGGCAAACAACGGAGGGACCGCCGATTACAGAAAGATCTGTCATCTTTTTAAATGTCCGAGGTTGCTGGATGAGGACGCGAATTATGATGCGAAGATATGGCAAGAATGAATGCCGGCACCTGAGGCCGGAACGCTATTATTACTAAATGGGTGTGGAGCCACCGGTTGTGAGGGTACAATCATACCGCTTACATGATAATGTCAATTCCTGGGTGGTCATTCCCTTCACCTTGCATGCTCAGATATATATAGGAAGTGTGGGATTCAACTTGCTCCACTCCGGTCCTTCCACAAGTTCATTATCATCAATTAGAAAGTCCTGTGAATCTCAGAAGTAAGACCAGGAACTCCAAGTGGAGCTTACAGCAGAAAAGACAACTCACAAGGGGCGCTTCGACGATTGATCCACGTACAAGCGCAAGGCGATCCTTCACGCGGTGGAGCGGTACTCCAGGGACGACGTGGCCCACTTTGCATTTTGGCTTGTATAACTTCACAAACACATCGGGTCCCCAAGCGTACATATAGAGCGCACGAGCAGCGACGCTCACTTACCTCATATGCATTCCAATTGTGCACCAGGTTGGTTGGCACTAGACGAAAGAGCTCTGTGAACACTTCACGGTTCACTCTGGCGGTCGTGTCCAGCAGGTTTAACAGTGCATCGGACAATGGGTCTACGACGCGCGTATCATCCTCTAGATTTGTCTCGTCCTCGTTCGGCTCTGGTGCGGGACGCATGAACGACGTAACGTGTTCGTGGCGTGAGGTCACGTTCTGTGGAGGAATCAAACCGAGATGTTCTACATCAACATGACCTCAATATGAGCCCTCGTGCAACAGAGAACACGCACGGCGGAAGAGCTTGCGCCGAAGTGACGCGGCAAAGCGGGCAGCACTGTATTGGCGCCCATCCATCATGCTTGGAATGTAATCTTCGTCCTCCACGACTAGAGCGATCTCCGAGTCGCCGTCACCCTTGTATTTATCTCATGAGCCAAACAGCAATCAAAGATTGTAAGTCCTATTATGGCGTACCCTCTGACTACGGTCGTTCAAGTTAGCCGAGCCCATCTTGAGAACAAGACGATCATCAAAATTATATACAATAAAAGGGGGATAGCGTACGATGACTCGGCGATCGTCAACAATCATGAGTTTGGTGTGGATATACGACATCTCAGATACGTATCTGGCCACAGCACGAGATACGTAAGTAGAGATAGACATGGCACCAGAGGAGCACGTACGAATTAAGCTCCTCTTCCTCGCTTCCCAACCACTGCTCATCTGCAAGGTCCGTTTCGTCTTGTAACGCATGTTGCCCAACCGTGTCTGCGACGGCATCATGCCGCCTTCCAATTAGGGCACTTGCACCATGCTCGAACCTCTCAATCACCGCGACTGCATCGCTGTACAGGCGAGGAATGGGGTACTTCTGCGTCTTCACCTGCGTCTTCTCGCTGATGACAAATCCTTCGGATGTTGGCTCAGGAAGCTTGATCTCGACCTCGGACGGAGCGTTAGGGTCTGCCGAGTCGCCAATCCACTGGCGCGCGAGCGCTACCTGTGCCTCATTGAACTCGACGCCCGAGTTGGCTTGCATCTCAGCAATGAGCGTGTCTTTGGATTGGGAATCAGAGGAGTGGGTTAAAAGACAGGGGAAGCATCTACTCATGGGAGCATTGATCCTGTCATACACACGTAGATGGTAGAATCGGATGTATTTGTTGCTGATGAGGGGATTCGTCGAGTCGAGTGGTTCAGAGCTGACTTGGTAGCACTCACGGTTCGAACCCTTGCCTACGAATCGCTTCAAATATACTACTTCCGCCGCGGTTGATGGTGCGGTACTGCGCAGCCATAATGGTCTTGAGGGAAGTTTCACTCTTCACGTCACCAGCAAAGCCAGGAAGCTCTGGTATGACAACGATGACCTATGTGAGATCGCGCAACGCGTTAGACATGCTCTGAACACAGTCGACAATACCCGCCTTGAACTTCTTTCCGGATCGTGCAGCGCTGACAATCCGTTCGACAAGAGCGGCGGCGATCTGGTTCCTCACCAACCCTGGCTGTTGAGTATTCGAGATGCTCCAAGCGTCAGTCAGAATTTTCCCGTGGGGTAGGTGAAGGACGCGCGGCATACAAGAACTGGTTCTCTACAAAGGGTATTAAGGCGCAGATACCGTCGCAAAGTAGAGACGACTTACCGATGTAAATGAAGTGGCTTGCTTCCCGAATCATTTGTATGTCTGTCAACTGTTGTCAGCCAGCATCAAATGGTATATCACGTGTCCGTCTCACACGCGTTCTGAATGCTATGCTCCGTCAAAACGCCATGGCTCCAATCACTGACACTTCGAACAACCTGTACCCGGCATGTTCCATGAGGGGGCTTCGAGAAAAACTTGTCATCATATGTATAATCTCCGTCCCCATGCAGACGGTGAAAGCGCTGCCTGAAGTGGCGACCAATGCGGTGCCATCGCTCGCGATATGGGTGGCGTACAATCGCCTCATTCGGGGCGGCTGCCACGTTGTGTGGGAACGCAAGCCAATCATATCGACTTGAACTCGAGAATTAAACCAAGACGGGGGGAAGACCAACATAATAAGAACAGACCTGTCGTCTTCATACTAAGTAGGACATTCAAGTGAGCGCCAAGGGTCTTACGAGTAGGGGTAGGTGCTCACCTTGCGTCCTTTAACCTCGTTCCATCGTTCCACAAAGTGCTGCACAATGTCGAGAACAACGGGGCCATCTATTGTCATGTGCACCTGGTCCTGGATGTCAGCATTCACCAGACGAAAATTCTAGGAGGCATACGTCGTGCCACGGCATGCGGGGAGTTTCCAGCACAGAAATCGTTTCGCTCACGTAATTGTTCACATCCCGGAAATCCGTTACACGCGCATTGTTGTAATCCTGGCCGGGAAAAAGGGTGCGAGAGAAATCCGTCGGGTGTACATCGGCAAGTGGGTGATTCTGGGTGTCCCAGCGACCAAAACAAATGTCAAGGCCGCCAATGCAAGCGCGATGATTATCGACGACGACAACTTTCTCGTGGTGAGACCAAAGCTCGACATCATCTCCAAGAACGCGTTAGCCAAGCTAAAAAAAAAAGAATACACGCACCTTTAGATCCAATGTGATCCGGATGGCGCATGCACGCAATATTAGGATGGAGGGCCTCGAGGGCTTTCTGAAAAGACCTTATGGGTTTGTAAATGTGTGAAATCGATGATAGATCGTGTTACTTTGGTGTGAGAAGAGCTCATATGCATGGTTTGAGTGACCTTGTGCGAGTCAGAACTGATGTGGCATGAGGGACGGCGACCCACGCATACCTCCTTGTAAACGATGACATAAATCTTCACGCCTTGTTGGGCCTTGCGCCGAAGAACTCTATCAAGACGCCACTCTGTATGATACACAGGGGGACGACGTAGATAAAGCTCAGGTGTCAACCACCAGTCCTTGGCCAGGGTCGCACGAAAGTCAATAAAATGATGGGCAGGGAATTATCCACACCAGGATGAAGATGCATTCCCTCGCACTTTCCAGCATCTCAGAGAGGGCATAAAAATAATCATGACCATCGATGTGCCTGGAGATCTGGGGATAAGAACAGGCCGGTTAGCAACTAAGAAGGTCTTACCACTTGACACAGTTCTGTTCTCGTTCGCCCGCAAAACTTTGGAAGCGATGACTGGCGTTGATTTCCTCACGTATACCATCATTAATCTTTCCCTCTGGAGTCTCATGTCTCCCTACCCTAGGATTAAACAGGGGCGAGGGATAGGCATATGCTAGATCTCACTGTTCGGGTTCAAGATCCCTGGATCCAGTATAAAGTGAGCACGTCATTGTACTCTGGGATAATAGAATTGAACAACGGACCGATGATCGTGTCTTCCGTACGTTGTATACCTTCCGGGAGGCGTTCAACGAGATGGGTAAAGAAGGACATGTTGACAGCGGGAAGGGAAATGAAGTTCCCTCCCACTTGGCCAATTTGACAGCCCACGACCAGCCCGTGTCATTTATTCTATTTATTGAGCACTTAATCACCTCAAAAATTGTGCAACCTTTGACTGTCACGATTTTTCATTTTGATTATTGCACGATTTTGCCTGGATTCTCAAAAAAACATTTACTCCCTGGCTGGGAAATTCACATGATGTGTACCTGCATCCCTGCTGATACCAGACCTCAACGTGTTGGACGAATGTGAAAGCGACATCGTGCAGAATGACAGCAAGGTGCCAGCAAGTCATAGAGCTGGCACAAAGACATGACGTGGTGACACCGGTAGCCCTATCCGCGGCCCACGTTGCACGGGAAGTCGCAACGCCCGCGTGATCCGACCCTTCGATGTCTGATGTGGTGCCGCAGCACGGTAATGAGGGGGGCACGAGGTTGTCTGGCAGCGTATACTGTACTAATACGACCAACTCTTCAGTCACGCGTCACAAGCCCCCTCTGAAGAGAAGAGATACGGCTCAGGTCACAGGTCACAACCAGTTATGAAGACTGTGACAAAAATCGTTAAAAAATTTCCTAAATGGGAATATTCATTTATTTATTATAAAAAAGTGCCTAAATTCGTTGTCTGTGTCACTCCCATCATTCGCTGACCCAAAATTTGGAGGAATAGAGGATGTTTGCACACTTCTTATGCTTACCATGTCCTTCTACAGCTTGACTAGCCTGAGTTGTATCAACTACCTCACCTTGAACAGACTCCACTGAAGCACACTCTGCATCTGCAGTTAAAACAAGGCCGCCTTCTTCTCCCGGTATGTACAGCTCGTCATCATCATCGCAATCCATAGATTCAGAGCATTCAAGTTGTGTATGCGTGGAAACGATGTCTGTCATGGGAACTCCGCTGTCATCACCATGAATATCAATAGCACTCTCTTCAAGGTCCTCCATTTGTTCGAGGGAAGTAAGTGTGGGAGGTGCATGGTGGGGCACACCACCTCGGGAAATTGGCTGTGTGATCTCCACCCAAAACGTTGGGTCCACTGTATAGCGTGCCAGGTCAGGGCACGGGGAGTTCGTGGGGCTTGATCCGAGGGCGGGTACGGACAGGGAGGAGCTGAGAGCAAGCAGGGATCAGTGCCTGGAACGCGACGCGCAAGCGCGAGAGAGAGAGTGTGTGTGTGTGTTCTTGAAAGAGAAGCGGGAGATTTTGAGGGAGTTGAGGTGTTCTTTGGCACATGAGAGGGTTAACGCAGATGCAGAAGCTCTTGATTTGATTCCCTAAGCTACTGTACAGGATGGTAGCTACTTAAATACAAAAGTGCTACTCCAGAATCCTGATCTTCCTACTGCGAATCCGCGAGCGTGAGGCGATGACGTCGGGGGCGAGACGCTATGGGCAGCGAGCCCTCGCGTAGCGCGTTGATGATAACGTATGTGTGTCATTCATGTCCGTGCGTGGACATGTGGCAGGCGAGGACGATGCTTGAGGGACGAGTGGGCTGGAACCGAGGTGAGTTACGTCGACGGCGATCAACTTGAGCCATTGTCGTAGTCTGCTGACATGGGGCGAGGACCGCGGCAGGGATGTCATTGAGAGGTGAGTGCAGTGAGAGAGAAGGAAAGGAAAAGGAAATGAAGGGCGAAGGGAGGGTGAACGCGTGGCGCGGGAGGGAGACGGTACAAGTCATGTGAGTTTCCTGGCAGCAGGGCTCACAACTGTAACAAGCTCGTGAAGTGTTTTTGATGCCTCATGACTGGGATCTGGGAGGAGGGCTTGATGGACATCTATTGGGATAAAGCTGTTCAGTGCAGTCATGGTTGTAGCTGCACGGTCCTCAAAGCACACAACATTTTCAACAAGGATTTAATGTTCAAATCCCGACTCGCACTCAAGTTGTGTGTCAGACCGCCGTCCTGACGTTATGTCACATGTTGCCTCTTGGCCCAATCAGGGCTTTGAAGAGATGTGAGACTTGTCACACGGTTTTCCCAACTTTGAAGAGTCAGTCGGTCATCGAAATCTGTCACATGTCACAAGCTATGAAGAGTTGGTCGTATTAGTACAGTATAAGGACTTGCCCTATGCCTAAGAGAGGGCAAGTCGAATCTTTTGTCATACTCCCCACAAACAATAGCAGTTTACTTTCTCGCCCACTTTCTCTCTCTCTCTCTCTCTCTCTCTCTCTGAGCCACGTCGGATGTGTGCTTAACCAAGGTTCCCATGCTCAAACTCTGAGTACCGTACGTGGCGGTGACATCAGATTTGACTTCTTTTCTGCCCATCATTTCGAACGAGGACGACCTCGTCATTGTCAGCACGCCCAACGAAGAGGACGCACCACCGAATCCCAGAATCGTCTGGTCAGGAGCAGCTCTCACTGAAGGGTTTATACACCCCCACCACATCTTCAATCGCATCGATGGCACAGAAGAACCGGTCACCGCCTAGGGAATAGGTGGTACGAATTATTCCAACTAGCAGATGGACGACTTGCTATTGGCGACAGACGCAAAGAAATCGAGTATTGAGACTCGAACCGCACCGACACCCCGAGCCACAGTTCACAGGATTCAGACTCTTCAGAAGATATCCAAGAAGACACGCAGACTACCCACCAAATCCGCCACACCTCAGTAAACACCTCGCCCACCACAGAACTACCTCCACCCTCATACACGATGGCCACCACCACTGTGACATACATGTCGACCGTGCTCGACCCCGACATGAACCTGGATCCGCAGGGCGGGTCCACCTCCACGCAGGCCCAACCAAACTGGGCCCCGACCACCCGAATCAACGCGGCATTGCGCCACACCTCACGGCGAGGCCCTGCAGGCCCAAGCAGACCCCCAGGAGGAGGACCACCGGGTGGGCCCCTGGTGCCGGGGCCCCTAGTACCAGGACCACATGCACCAGGGCCACCGGCAGCAGGAAACGTACCAGCCCCACCAGGCGGCGCAGGCGACGCCAAGGCGTATGGCAGCCTGCCTTGTGAATTCTCGGGAGACCGAGCTCTCGCCGAAGACTTCCTGCAAGAGCTGAGAACCTACCTACGTCTTAATGCCTGTGTCCCAAACTTTGCTTCACCCATCTGGAAGACCTCCTTTGCTCTCACCCTCATCAAAGGACCTGCTGTCTCAGGATGGACATGCGACATGGGAGATTGGATTGATGCCCTTGATCCAGTCGCTGACAACCACCCGGATGTATGGGAACAGTTCCAGAATGAGTTCTGTGCACAGTTTATGGACTCACAATGGGCACAGTGGGCCCAGACCAAGATAGAGAATCTCAAGATGCAGTGGCTGCACATCAATCAATACATAGCCAACTTTGAACAGCTTGCACACGAGGCGGGCTACATGCAGGGCGACAAGCCTGTGACCTGACTCTTCCTTAAGGCCCCTTTTACCAACCGAGAATTCTTGAATCTTGAACTTGAACTTGGATTTCAGGATTTTCCGGGAGTGACAGGAGTGACAGGAGTGATCTAAGTGATATGATGTATATAATAAATTAATATGCATTTGTTTTTGTTGTCATTTGCATACTCACATATTTGGGGTTACACATGATGTGTCAGCGTCAAACTCGGGGTCGAGCAGTCCAACTCGAGCTCAACATCTGGGTGCTTGCAGCCCCATTTTCACCAGAGCTGCACATACAAATTTTGCACAAAGATGTGCACCCACACATTGGTGACACATATTCTGCCTTATGACATGCTTGCAATACCCCACTTGGAAGGAGTGGAAGGAAGGGTTAGAAAAAATATTTTACATATCACATGTAAACCCAGCAAATCACACCGGAAAATAACTCATATTTGAAATGGACTCATATTAGTTTATTATGTCACTTACATCACACCTGTCATTCCTGTCACTCCTGGAAAATCCCAAAATCCAAGTTCAAGTTCAAGATTCAAGAATTCTCGGTTGGTAAAAGGGGCCTAAAGGACTTACCAAGTCCATCATCATGGAGGTGTTGACCCACCCGGTACCCGCTAACTACCATGACACCAAGGAGAAGGCAGTGCAGTGCACCAAAGCTCGACAAATGTGTGAAGCGATCACAGGTGTTGCTGCAAACACCACCAACCGCCCATTTGGACAGTGGCAATGCCCCATGACCCACGTGCCCTGACAACTGTTCTTCTCTCAGCAGCGGCAGCAGACTGCACCACAATACAATTCATCAACCACTCTGAGGACAATGGCAAACCAGCCAGTACCCATGGACCTAGATCAAGCTTGAGTCTCCTGAGGACAGCAGGGGAATTACCCATCGTACAGACGCATCATGTGTCAAGACTCACTGTTGAACTATCCAGTTCAAGAGCAAGGAGTAAGCTCGAAGACGAGTCGATAGACATCCAAGACAGAATGGGCGAGAAGTAGAGTCCAAAGCAGTAACAAATACCAGAGAGGTATGGTTACTGGTAGAGTTGAGCAGGTACGCAGGGAAGAGGCCAGAATGGTCACAAGGGGACAGTCCTTAAAGGAGTATCCCAGGGGTAGAGAGTGCCATAAACAAATGGACAGTCTGAGGACTGTCCACTACTTTATTGAGCGCTTATATACTACAAGAGAACTGCTAAATAGGGAACAAGTCATAACCTTGTTATCAAGCACAATAGAGTGATGAGTAAGAAGCCGGAGTGCGCTTACTGAGCATGCTCAGTCATGCTCAGTAAGCTGCTGAGTAAGAAAGCTTCTCTTGATGAGTAAGAGCCTTCACTGTCCATGTGTTCACTGCTTTAGTACACGTGCAAGCACCTGATTCATTTTCTGTTAGTTAGTTTAGGGCCAGTCATTTGAGGACTTGTAGTTTGGTGTCACCGACTGGGGGCGGTGTCGCTGACAAATCGGTTCATGCGCGAGACAAGCATAGTGAGTTGAGCGGGACACTAGGTCTTCGCGAGTTTCGGGATTCTTGGAGACGATATTGCCAAGGCAAATACGTTCCGCGGAGAGGGAAAACTACGAATAAGCCTTCGTGTCGAGAAGACTTATGAGTAGAGGGGATTTCAGACGGATTGCTTGATGTCTTGCAAGCCTACAAGTCCTGAAGCTAGAAACCAGTGATATTTCACAGGAGAACAAGCTTAGGGCTTGTCCTCATCAAATAGTGGTCTTATATACATGGAAAATACTATATCAAATAGTATTCATGAGGTGGAAATGAGGCGATCGAACTGGAACATGCAGGAAACATCTGGTACATGCGAGGCTTATAGAAGAGTCATGAAACACGCGGGAAACTCGAGACATGTCTGGGTAGGCTTATCCGGTTGCTGGTCCAGTCTGATTTACCAGTTCTTGTGACATTACCCCCTTGTTAAGGTCTAACCCATGTAGGGGTGGACGTTAGAGATGCAACGATGAGTGTGGTAATGAAGTTGGTCTCGGGGAACTCGACATATTTTGTGTGCTTTGCATCATCGATGTGGGGTTCTGCAGAAGTCTGCTCTATGTCCGTGGCGATTGCAGAGAACACAGGTGGTAATTTTAGGGCAGTTGATGGTGTCGTGTCCCCCATCGAGACACCAGGAGCATTTGTTGGCAATACGAGGAGAGAATTGATACCATGGGTCCACGATCACTTCTTTGGCATCTTTATGCTCTTGTTCGGTTAGTTGTGGCATGGGTTGGAATAGGATTCTGGGTTCGAGTCGGTTTTTGGTGTTAGCTTTAGCCAATTTGACCTCACTGTCCCGGATCTCCCACAGCATGTCATGATAACGTCCTCTGGCTGTGACAAGTTGATTGGCCATCTGTCGCGCCTTTTTAATGGCAAATCGATATCGAAGGACTTTGGCTTCGAGGGACAGATCTTGTTCGAAGGTAAGGGCTTCATTGATGGCTTTAGTGTGTCTGAGTCCTTCCTGGAATAAGAAGGTGTCTTTCGTAGTGAGGGGATGAGGATAGGGGTTGGCACGAGCTTGAACTGAAATTCGATGAGTGGGACATCCGGGGCTGTATGTAGCGACGACTGATGGGAATCCATTGGTTAGATCTGGTAGGACGAATCGTGGGGGAATGGTATCGTCTTCGTTGCCTGGATCGGGGATCAAGATATCAAGTCCTAGAGTTCCCTCCATCCAGCCATCTCCTAGTTCTCGCAGTTCAGTCATAGTATCTGTTCCAGGAGCCACGGGCGTTACATAGGCAGGTGGGGGAGTGTCGTTGTTTCGTAATGGTATTGGGGTGAAGTTTTCTTTGAGGAGTATCAGGTCAATTGGTTGTTGGGGGATGGGTGTATCGAGTCAAGGAGGGATGGGAATGGGGTCAGGGGAGGGAGAATGGACATGATAGGATGGGCTGCAGACAATCAGGGAGTTAGTCCCTCTGGTGGGGGAGCGATTGCCAAAGGCTCGTAGTATGGTAGGTAAAGTTTCTTCATGCCAGAGTTCTTGGGCTTGTGCTATCATCGCCACGTGTTGTGCTGCACGTCGTACTAAGAGTTGAGTGTTGATAGTTGCGGCCGTGGATGGGGACAGTTCTCTAGAGATTGGTAGAGGGATGAGGGTAGGGGTGTATGGGGGAGTAGGGACGAGGGTAGCGGAGGAGGCAGTGGGCGAGTTGGTGTTGGAGGACATGTTGGGGTAGAAGGGGTAGAGCGGTGGGGAGCGTTGGTTGAGAATGGTGGTCTTTTTATGCATTGGGTCGTCCAGCTGTAGTGGAGTAGAATTCCTTGAGGAGTTTGGGGGCGTTGAGGTCATGGTGGTCGACCCATGAGTCATCTGATGATGGGTAGCCTTTCCAGTGTACGAGGTATTGAAGTTTACGTGTTCGTCCGAACCTTCTGGCATCTAGAATGGCCTCAATCTCATATTCTTCTTCGTTATCGATGGTCGGGGGAGGTTGTGTATATGACGTGCCATACTCCTCCGTTTCTATATATGTTAGAAGTAGATTGACATGGAAGATGTCATGTATTTTCATGGATGACGAAAGTTGGAGTTGGTAGGCGACCTTGGAAATCTTCTTTGTGATGGGGAAGGGTCCATAACGTTTTGGGGTTAACTTGCGGTTTCCTCATGTCTTGAGGTTTCTGCCTTCTAGCCAAACAAGGGTTCCTTCTTTCATTTCTGGGTTATCAGGTCTGGAGGGTTGTTGTTTACGTTCTAAAAGTTGTTGTGCGTCGTTTCTAGATTGTTCTAGTTCTCTAAGATGATCGGTTGAGGCGGGGACATTGTTGTCCACAAGGTTTATATTGATTTGAGGTTTGAATCCCATGAGGAGTTCGTGTGGTGATCGTCATGATACTTCGTGTTTCCATGAGTTGTGCATGTATTCTGCGATAGGAAGCATTTTTGCCCAGGAGTGTGGATGGGTCGCAGTCCAGGGTCTCAGATATTGTTCTAGCCAGGCATTCATTCTTTCGGTTTGTCCGTCGCTTTGAGGGTGGAATGCGGTGGACATGTTTTGTTTGATGCCTAGGCTCTTGCATAATGCTTTGGAAAAGTTTGATGCAAATCGAGGGTCTCTGTCAGATATGATTCTTTTAGGGACACCAAACCAGGGCACGAGGTGTTTCAGATACTTGTGTGCGACGCCTGTTCCGTCAATTGTTTTGTTACATGGAATGAATTTGGTCGCTTTAGAACATCCTTGGTCGACAATGGTGAGAATACTGTCGAATCCTTCTGATTTTGGTAAATCAGTGATAAGATCCATTGATATGTATTGAAAGGGGCCTTGTTCAACGTGTGTGTCAAGTGGGAAGGTTGTGGCTTTCTTTCTTGGTAAATTGGTTTTGGATTCTTGGCATTTGGCACAGCCTTTCATGTATTGCTCTACAAATTGTCGTAGTCTAGGTCCTTCGTAGTGTTGTTTGACTAAGTCCCATGTGTTGGCTATTCCGGGGTGTCCTGCAGGTGGGGCGTCATGAAATTGTTGTAGGATTTCTTGTCGTTTGTCTAGTTTGTTGGGTAGGTAGACTTTTTGTGTAAATATTTCAGGTGGGAGAAGGGTAGTTTTTTGTTCTGTTACCCCCTTGTTAAGGTCTTTGTGACGAGAAAGGGTGTCGGTGATTGTGTTGGTGTGTCCCTGGGATGTGTTCCATAATTAAATCAAAGTCTTGCATGTATTGCATCCATCTTGCTTGTCGTCCAGTTAATTTCTGTGGTTCTTTGAAGTATGTAAGGTTTTTGTGGTCTGTCCTTATTCGGATGGGTTTTTCTGCACCTAGGAAGAATGGTCAGCCACTTTTGAGGCCAAAGATGATGGCGGCTAGTTCTTTATCATGTGCATCGTAATTCCTTTCCGCGTCTAGTAGTGTCCTTGAGTAGAATGCTATAGGATGGAGTCCATCTTCATGTTCTTGGGAAATGACTGCTCCTATGGCAAATCCTGATGCATTCGGTATCAAGGATGAATTGTTTAGTCCAATCCAGAGTTCGAAGGACTGGGTAAGACACACATGTGTCTTTTAGTGATTGGAATGCTTGTTGCTCTCTGGGTGTCCATTCCCATTGCTTATTCTTTTTTGTTAGGTTGTTGAGTGGTCTAGCTTTAATTGAGAAGTTTGGGATAAAGTTATGATAGAAGTTGCAGAATCCAAGGAAACTTCGAACTTCCTTTAGTGTTTTTGGTGTAGGCCAGTCTTTGATTCCTTTAACTTTTACTGGGTCCATGGTGATTTTTCCTTCACCGATGATTGCTCCCAGGTATTCAACTTTTCTTTTGTGGAATTGGCACTTTTCTGGTTTGAGATATAGGTCGTGTTGTCTTAATTTTGACAAGATGTGATCGACTTTAGATTTATGTTTCTTTTCATCGTTTTCTGTAGCGATGATGATGTCGTCCATATAAATCTTCAACCGTCCTTGAGCAAGTTCTTCTTGAAAGATATCGTCCATCATCGTTTGGAAGGTCGCTGGGGAGTTGGTTAATCCAAAAAACATTACTGTTGGTTCGAATAACCCATCGCTAGTTTTAAAGGTGGCTTTCCATTCGTCTCCTTCTTTGATTCTAATGTTGTTATAGCCCCATCTAATATCAAATTTAGTAAAGAGTTCTTTGCCTGCTAGGGCATGGATTAATTCTGGGATTAAGGGAAGTGGGTAGATGTTGGGTATAGTCCATTTGTTTAGGTTTCTGTAATCTTGTACTGGTCAAAATTTGCCATCTTTCTTTTTAATCAAAAAGAAGCCACTTGCGTATGGTGAGTTAGATCTTCTGATTCGCTTTAGTCATAGATTTTGTTCGAGGAATTTTCCTTGCTCCTCTTTTTCTTTAGGTGAAAGAGGGTATACTCTGCAATTGATCATTGTGGGGGCGTCAGGTTTAAGATCGATAGCGTGATCCCATTTTCTTGGTCCAGGGAATCTTTCTGATTTTTGTTCTTCGAAGACTTGGCCATAGGTATGATATTGGAGAGGAACTATCTGTTGCCAGGTCAGTTGTTTTGATTGTACTTGGGATTCTGCTAATTGTTGGGCAATTGTAGTCTTTCGTAGTTGAGTTTGTATCCAAAGTTCGTCGCCTTCTTCCCATTGGGTGATGTTTCTTATCCACTCTGGTGTTTCTTCATCTCTGGATAAGACTATCCTTCCCATTAGTGTTCCATTGGTCCAGTTGATTTTGGGGTTTGTTGATTCGAGGAAGGGGTATCCCAAGATCAGATTGTCTTGCCTGATATCCGCTATGAGGAATTGATGTTTGCTTTTTTGTCCCAGCAGTTTTAGCTCTAAATCTACTGCTTCAGTAATCCTTCCTAGGTGATTGGGAGTATTATCAACGTTTTTCACTACTCTGGGTGTTGATAATTTTCGCGTTCTCAATTGGAGTTGTTTGGTTAATTTGGGAGATATGAAGCATTCAGTTGCTCCACTATCAATTAATGCGATTTTCTTTTCGGCTTTTGAGGTTCCAATGTATATAGTCAAATTGACCTGCATTGACTTCTTTTTTATAAATTTATGTACATTGGTGCCTAAGGCCCAAGTGATCGCCAATATGCTCAGGCATCTGAAAAATCCTTTTCTTTGTCATTATCGGTTTCTTCGTTCAACATCCTAATGAATTCTTCTCTTTCCTCTTTGGAAAGGGCTTTGGCGGCCTTCGCGGCTTTGGCCATTGCGTTTTCTTTGACGATCTCGACAACAGAGGATTTGGATGTGGTGGTGGTTACCTCCGCTGTGCATGCGCATGTCAGTTCGCGTTTGGGTTTCGTGGGGCAGTCTCTGGCAAGGTGTCCTTGTTTTGAACAATGAAAACATCTGCCTTCGGCGCAATGTTTTTCTTTGTCAGCTTCGGTAATTGCTTTGTGTGCTGCACCCACGCTAGTATCCATTGCGTTTGGATTGCGGGGTGGCAGGCATGCGCGTGGTGCAGTAGCATTGTTAGTGGCATTGCTGCGTGTTCCCCAGGTGGAGAGGTGGGCCCAGGGGCGATTTGGATTCGTGTTGCGATTGTGTGTGTTAGCATGATCGGTGAGGACCGCGCGTTTACGCATCCAGATACGATGTTGTTTCTGGGTGCCAGATATCCACTCTAGAAAGGTGGTTGGGTCCTCCTGACTGATGATTGCTTTGATCAATGGCTTGGGAAGGCTGCATGTGAACAGGCGCATAACCATTGGATTGTCCATGTGCAGAGATCCTCATCGAGCTAATAGTTCGAAATTGGCTATGTACTCATCGAGATTATTTTCTTTCATTTTGAGTTCACGGAGTTGGTCTTGCGCGCACTCACATTCAGCATAATCGGTGAATGCCCTTTTAAACTGTTGTTCCATAGCCTGCCAAGCTGTCAGCCCAAAGGGAATTTCGTTTGGGTCCATCATGACTTTTTTGAGCCATTCGTCCATCGCTTCGACCCAGCCATCAATGCGAGGTCCTTCCATTAGTGATAGGAAGTAAGCACATTTCTTGATGGGATTTTGAGCAATTTTGCTGTCGAAGTTCATCCTCATAAAGTGTCGGAATGCGGTGAGGAATGCGTGAGTGCGCGCACGGTCGCTGTTGAAGGCCTTGGGTGGGATGCCTTCGAGTTTACCATTGTCGGAAGGGTGTGTGTCGCGATCATACATGGCATATACGTCGTAGTCGTCGGGGTCTGGGCTTGGAGGTCGTCTTCTGCGTCCCTTAAAACCTTGGAACAAAGATGGGTGAGGGTATGCCTGCGCCATTCCAGACAACGCGAGTTGTTGAGGTATCTGTGCTGGTGGTTCTTCTGGTTCGTTGGCTGCACCGAAAATTTGTGTTGTAATTTGTGGTTCTTGTTCCATGGGTTCGGCAGGTGCGGGTCCGGGGGTCAGGGCGCAACACAGGTTTTTTGAGTTCAGAATTGGTTCTCCTGATTTGATGAGTTGTTCCATGTCAAGACCTTTGAGGGGGTCAAAGGTTAGTCTGAGAGCCGGGCGTGCGATGCGGTAGGCCTCAAAGTAGTCCTCGCGGCGTCGAATTTCAAACCATATGCCGTAGAGGGTTCCAAGGCCTACTTTGGCCCTCCTGTAATAAGCATAGTACCCGGTCCAGGTGTTAAGATTCTCTTGATTCTCCGACTGTCATCTATTCCGCTGACTCATCTGTGATTACTCATGTGTTTGCTTATCGATCTGCTTACTGATTGCTTACTGATTGCTGACTGATTGCTTACTGATTGCTTACTGATACTAGGAAAGAATGACTCACGCGTGAGTCATTTCTAACATTCTGAATTGCGCATTTCGTATTTGGATACTACTGGTTCTCAGCTATGTGCACCCCGAGTTTCGTACGAATCGGATCAGTAGTTATTGAGATATCGTATAAATAGTCTGTGGTACCAAGAAGTTGAGCCTTACGCTCGACTTACACTTTCATGAGACAATTATCTTGTCTAACGATCTAAAACAAATTATAGTGCAGACTCTAACTGAAAGAGACCCCTCTCTTTTCTACATTCAATCTTCCTGAGATAATATCAAAGGGTTCGAAGTCTAGTGCTTGAACTATATCAAGCAACTCTTTCACCAGAAGAGTTGGTACTAAGATCTGTCAGATCTTAACACCAGGGTACACTGTCTATTCCTACTCTGAGGAAGTGAGCATTTTCTCTGAAGGCCTCTGGAACAAATGCGTTGTCGAGGTCTGGGTTCAGTTTGAAGGGACACTTGAGTTTCTTTAGTCCTTCTTCTGTAGGTTTTCCTTGTCCTTTGAACCTCCAGTCTCTGGCCATGGAAGTCATTTTTCAAAAATCGTTGTATTCGGGGGTGGATGCGTGTGTACGCGTTCGGGGTCAAGGGTTTGAGGTAAGCTTGTTCTAATGTCACCGACTGGGGGTGGTGTCGCTGACAAATCGGTTCACGTGCGAGACAAGCATAGTGAGTCGAGCAAGACACTAGATCTTCATGAGTTTCGGGATTCTCGGAGACGATATTGCCAAGGCAAATACGTTCCGTGGAGAGGGAAAACTATGAATAAGCCTTCGCGTCGAGAAGACTTATGAGTAGAGGGGATTTCAGACAGATTGCTTGATGTCTTGCAAGCCTACAAGTCCTGAAGCTGGAAACCAGTGATATTTCACAGGAGAACAAGCTTAGGGCTTGTCCTCATTGAATAGTGGTCTTATATACATGTAAAATACTATATCAAATAGTATTCATGAGGTGGAAACGAGGCGATCGAACTGGAACACGCAGGAAACATCTGGTACATGCGAGGCTTATGGAAGAGTCATGAAACACGCGGGAAACTCGAGACATGTCCGGGTAGGCTTATCTGGTTGCCGGTCCGGTCTGATTTACCGGTTCTTGTGACATTTGGTCTAGGGAATAGTGTTATCTTATAAGGCCCCTTATATAGTTCTATTAGGGTCCTTAGAGTCGACCCTAATACTTCTATTAAGGTCCTTAGTATTGCCTTATAGTTTGTTCTATAGTTATTAGAGTTAGTCTAATAATGCGTTGCAGGGTCTTTGATACTGTGTTAGTGCCTATTGTAGAGCACCTAGAGTCGTCCTAAAGGGTCCTTAGGAAGGCCCTAATACTGTCCTTTATTGCTAAAAAGGGTTGCCATTAAGTGGGGCTTGCTGTATGTCAATTGTGCCAAGAATTGCTTGCGCGACAATGTGCGCATGATATTGTGGACACCTCTACTCACCCCTTTTGCTTGTGTGAACAGGGTGACACCATAGAGGCTGGGTTTCCTCTCATAAGGAAGGGTCCTTCAAGGGCCCTCTCCAGAGAATGGTTCATGACATTCATCCCCTCTTTATGACCTAGTTGCTCCTGCAACTATGTTATTAGGCTTGGGCATTGTTGGGTACTGTTGGTGAAAGGCCTTTACAGCCTCTTTGGCTTTGATCAGGTTGGACGTGGGCTCCCAAGTGTTCTCTGCCATGGGGTACCCTTTCCATTGTATTAGGTATTGAATACCTCTATGGTTAGGGGAATGTCTGGACGCTAGGACTTTGTCCACTTCATACTGTTCCTCCCCTTCCACTATAGTGGGTGGAGGTTGTTTGAAGTTAGGACTGTGGGCGGTGGTCTCTTTGTATGGTTTGATCAGGGAGTTATGGAAGACTGGGTGTATCCTCCATGTCTTTGGTAGTTCTAGGCATACATTGACTAGGTATGAGGTGATGACCTTGAAGGGTCTGTACCATTGAGGGGCTATCTTGGCTTTTGGGTGTGTTGTCTTCAGATTAGTGGCCTCTAGCCAGACTAAGTCTCCTGTCTTAAACTGGTATTTGGGGAAGTGGGAGCTGGGCTGTCCCATCGATGCTGTCACGTACCGGAGGGAGGCTGCAACCTCCTCTCTGAGTAGGTCCAGTTGTTGCAGGCATTCCAAGATGGAAGGGAACTTGGTATTGAAACTAAGAGGGGGGGCAAACGTTGGATTGAAGCCATACCATATTTCAAAGGGGGCTTTGTGGGTCGCGCTATGGGTGCGTGTGTCATGAACCATTCTCCGGAGAGGGCCCTTGGAGGACCCTTCCTTATGAGAGGAAACCCAGCCTCTATGGTGTCACCCTGTTCACATGAGCAAAAGGGGTGAGTAGAGGTGTCCACAATATTGCGGCGCATTGTTGTGCAAGCGATTCTCGGCACAATTGACATACAGCAAGCCCCACTTAATGGCGACCCTTCTAGCAATAAAGGACAGTATTAGGGCCTTCCTAAGGACCCTTTAGGACGACTCTAGGTGCTCTACAATAGGCACTAACACAGTATCAAAGACCCTACAACGCGTTATTAGACTAACTCTAATAACTATAGAATGAACTATAAGGCAATACTAAGGACCTTAATAGAAGTATTAGGGTTGACTCTAAGGACCCTAATAGAACTATATAAGGGCCTTATAAGATAACACTATTCCCTAAACCAAACTACAAGTCCTCAAATGACCAGCCCTAAACTAACTAACAGAAAATGAATCAGGTGCTTGCACATGTACTAAAGCAGTGAACACATGGACAGTGAAGGCTCTTACTCATCAAGAGAAGCCTTCTTACTCAGCAGCTTACTGAGCATGACTGAGCATGCTCAGTAAGCGCACTCCGGCTTCTTACTCATCACTCTATTGTGCTTGATAACAAGGTTATGACTTGTTCCCTATTTAGCAGTTCTCTTGTAGTATATAAGTTATAAGTGCTCAATAAAGTAGCAGACAGTCCTCAGACTGTCCATTTGTTTATGGCACTCTCTACCCCTGGGATACTCCTTTAAGGACCATCCCCTTGTGACCATTCTGGCCTCTTCCCTGCATACCTGCTCGACTCTACCAGTAACTATACCTCTCTGGTATTTGTTACTGCTTCGGACTCTACTTCTTGCCCATGCCGTCTTGGATGTCTATCGACTTGTCTTCGAGCTTACTCCTTGCTCTTGAACTGGATAGTTCAACAGTGAGTCTTGACAGCGTGCATTATGAGCAAACTCCATGAATGGGACTAGTTTGGCCCAGTTATCCTGTTGGTGATTACAGAAGATTCTCAAATACTGTTCTAGTTCTTGGTTGACTCTTTCTGTTTCCCTGTCTGACTGGGGGTGGTATGCTGTGCGAAGGGAGGACTTAACATTCAGTTTCCTCCATAGTTCTTGTGTGACTTTGGCTGCGAACTGGGGACCTCAGTCAGAGATGATTTGAGTTGGTAACCCCACTCGTCTCCACACATTGTTCATGATTAGGGAGGCAGTATCTTCTGCAGTGATGGTCTTGTGACACAGGGAGATGATAGCAGCTTTACTAAAGTGGTCCACAACCGCTAGTAGGCTGTCATACCCTTGAGAGAGGGGTAGGTCAACAATGAAGTCCATGGTAATGCTAACCCATATCTTGCCTGCTGGGGTGATAGGGGTTAGAGGCACCATAGTTGCTAGGTGGTTCTTTGTGCTTTGACATACAGCACAACCATCCACATAGCTTTTGACAAATGTTAGCATCCCTTTCCACCAATAGTTATGACTTATGAGCTTGTAGGTTTTCCATTGACCTGGGTGGCCAGTGGCTAAGGAATCGTGGTGTACTTTGAGGACTGTATGCCTCAGTGCGTCCGACTTGGGGACATAGACTTTCCCTCTGAAGAGGATCAATCCATCCTCCAGGTTCCAGTCCTGTAAACCTTTTGCAAGGCGATGGGGGCTGTTCCTTAGGATGGTTTCTAAGGCTGTTTTGACTTCTGGGTCATACTCCTTATTGGAGCATAGTTGTTTTCTTAGTTCAAAGTCCCCAATGGGTTCTGTTGTGGATGATTGGAGTGCTCTGATTTTTAAAAATTGTTGGTCTAGCAGGACCTTTGCATCATTTTCATGCATCCCCTCCTTATAGTCTGGCCACCTGGACAGACCATCAGCTTTGTTCTGGGTTCCTGGGTGGTGTATAATGTGGAAATTGAATGCGCTGAGTAGCAAAGCCCATCGAGCTTGTCGTCAGGTGAGTTTCTGCTTCGTCATGAAGTATGTGAGGTTGTTGTGGTCTGTCCACAATTCTACTGGGTGTTTAGTGCCTTCTAAGTAATGTCAGAAATGCCAAAGTGAGGAAATTATGGCCAGAAGTTCTTTGTCATAAATCATATAGTTCCTTTGAGCAGGGTCTAATGATTTGGAGAAATACGCCACTGGGTGGTACCAGTTTAGTTCATCTGGTTGTTCTAAAATGGAGCTGACTACAAAGTTGCTTGAATCACAGATCAAGCGGAATGGCCGTGAATGGTCAGGGAGCACTAAGACAGGTGCTTTCATGAATGCTTCAATGAGGATGTGGAAGGCTTTTTCCTCTTCAGATCCCCAACGACATGGGTGATCCTTCTTGGTTAGGTTGAACAATGTTGGGCCAGATGGGAATATTGGTGTATGAAACATCTGTTGAAGTTACAAAAGCCTAAGAATGCTTGAACTTCGGTGATATTACTAGGGGTTGGCCATTGTGCTATGCCTACTAGTTTATCCAAGTCCATTGATATGCATCCTTGGGATATGTGTATGCCTAGATAGCTGATGGACGTTTGATGGAAAGCGCACTTTTCTGGCTTAAGGTATAAGTCATGTTCCTGTAGGATTTTAAGGACCTTATGTGTCCATTGATCTAAGTCGTGAATGGTGTTTGCAAGGATTAGTATATCATCTAGATATACCACAACATGTCCTGTTGTGATCAGCGGTGCTAAGATGTTGTTCATGAATTGTTGGAATGTGGCTGGTGCATTACAAAGGCCAAAGGTCATAATAAGTGGTTCAAAGAGGCCTAAGGGTGTTTTAAAGGCTGTGAGGTGTTCATCACCTTGTCGAAGGTGGATGTTGTTATATCCCCATCTTATGTCAAACTTTGTGAAGTATTGTGCCCCTTGTAGTTTGTCAATAAGGTCTGGGATTAATGGTAGGGGGTAGGCGTCTTTGATAGTGGTGGCATTAAGTCCTTGATAGTCTTGTACTGGGCGCAGGGCACCGCCTTTCTTTTCTATGAAGAAGAATGGACTAGCTATTGGTGCTTTGGAGGGGCAGATAGTTCCTCTTTGAGGTGTTTGTCTAGATACTCCCTCAAGGTGTCATGATTTACCCCCTTGTCGGTTCGTCCATAATCCCTTCCCATCATTGTCCCTTTTATTATCTCCGTTTCCGTGGTTACCGTTTTATCCCTTGATGGTGATCCTTTATTGTGTTTCATCTATTGTGTTTCACTTATTATGTTTCATCCATTGTTGAGCTACTTTTGCTATTGATCTGCCTTTTCACTTATTGTTCTGCTTATAGTACTGTACAGCCTCGCTACATCCAGTATTTAAGCGCCTGTAAAAGCTGGGGAATGCCCCAAGCTTAGCTTTGTCCCATTCCCTGTCACATCCCTTGCCCTGTACTCTCTCAAAATCACAACCTTGCTTGTGCTGGCCTATACTCTGCTTGACCTAAGCACACCTCAAGGAACCCTTGTGTTCCTCTTCCTCCTCTGCCTCTCTCTCATCGCTCTCCTCTGTTGAAGCAGATGGGCGCAGGTTATGATAAGAGCGATAAGATCCTTAAGATCTATCAAAAGATATTTCAGTATTGTGTAAGACAAGACTGTAAATCAGTAATACCTATCAAAAGATATCTACAATGCATGATTAGATGCGATAGATAAGATAGGAAACAGTAAGTACTCACTTCAGTATTGTGTAAGACAAGACTGAAGCGATCTAGCTAATTGAGTGCCTCTTAAATACGCGAAAGCGTCTCTAAGCAAAGTAATCATAACTACCAACTTGTATCATAAAGGATCAGTTGTTAGTAGCTACCGATTGTCATCAATTAACTTATCATTGTAACATACGCAGGCTGCAGCATCTGAGCTGAGCCGGTCCGGGCTGATCCGAAGGATTGACGCGCGTGAGCCGGGAGCGCCCGGTCCGTGGGAGCCGACGCGTTAACGCGACTGGGCTGTGATTACATCAGACTGCCCAAAGCAGTGGTAATCTCAACATCCCCCCGTGATTGATACAGTCGGTCGATGCGAGATAAGATCTGATCCAGTGACACAAAAGACTGGGTCGCGTGTGGGTGTGCAGCGAAGTGGACCATCAGTGCGTAGACGTCCTGATAAGATAGGACTGCAAATGAATGAAAAGTGGGTGAGTCCAGAGACTGCGAGTCGAAAGACTCCAAAAGGAAGGGTGAACACGTGTGGATGCGTGTAAACGCACAGTCGAGACTGCAAGAGAAAGTGTGTGAACGCGTGTGAGCATACAGTCGAGAGACTGCAAAGGAAGTGTGTAAACGCGTCCAGATGCACATAGAGGAGGCTTCCAATAGAACGCTGATATTGCCTAGTCTTCATATAGGCGTTGCTTCTCCGGAGTGCTTGATCAACTGCGTTTCTGCGTCGGAATGGAGCGGAATGCGAAAGCGGAGCGGAAGTCCGCCATCCCGAGGTGAGACCTCCGAGATTACAGGAGCGGAGTGGAATCCGCCATCCCGAAGCGATCCGAGATGTACCTTGATTGATCGATGTCTGTGTTAGCCGAGCAATCACGTGAAATGCGGATCCCGAGGTATGACGTGATCTCGCCTAGATCTGTCAACTCGTAGCGCGTAGACAAAGATAGATGTGTGAGGTGTATGCCCGCAGAGGTGGGCGTGGAAACTGTGAGAGTCGCCTAAGATAGTAACGTCATCGACACAGAGGATAATGATGAAATGATAAAATGATAATGCGATCCCCCCGCGTCTTGGCGATGACATATGCCCGCATGAGAATGCGTGCGAGTGAACGCGAGCCACTAAGGACTCCATGAGAGCGTAAATCCCATGTACGATAGGTCTGTGTAAGACCAGATAAGTGCTTTTGGTGTGATGAAACCTTGTGGTTGCTCCAAATGAATCTAATCTTCATCACCCAGTGAGCCGAAGAGGGACGCTGACTGGACATCTTCGGATCTCCCAATCCTATAGCGCGATCAACGCTAATAAAGAGTCGCTAAGACTCGGACCTGGCTACTGGTGAGAAGGTTTCATCAACTACAATGCCTTCGACTTGGGTGAACCCCTATGCAATTAGAAGGCGCGCGCGAAATCTCTTGATGAATTTGCGTGCTTAACACACCCATGCTGATAAGATCTATAAGATCAATTGATCCCAGGTACTAATTTTCGCAAGCGCGTCGATCACATATTTGACACGCGACTTGCCACTCATTGGCAGAATCCGATAAAGTGCCTTCCCGATATGTAGCCTAGTGATCGCTTCCGCGTAGCCGAGCCGTATGTGATAAGCGCCCTCTCGGATCTGTATATGCAGTCCCTCCGAGACATTCGGAACGCGGACGCGAATAAGACCCAAGATGTGTAACTGAGAGCAGACGCGGTGGACCAATGAATTGTCCCAATAATGCTAAGTGAGGATGGCGTAAACGGTGTGGCGGAGTGTGTGGAACTGGCTGTATAGGTGGGGTAAGGTCGAGTGAGTGTGGTGTGAGGGAATCTAATGGGGTTTCCGGAGATGCGCAATCAACCGGTTTGTGTGAATTTGGCATTGAGTATCACCGATACTGTAAGGACCAAGAATTGTGCAGGTGGAGCAGTGTTAGTAACATGTCCCCTGAGTAGCAGTATGTATGCGCGTGTCGCGCGACGATAAGATTATGACGGTCAGGCGTGTGCAGATACGCCCTACATCTGAAGACGTGGAATGATGAAGCTGGATGAAGTGTGCACCCACTGAGAAATGCGTGATGGAGTCCGATTGTAGATATGGATGGCAGCGTTAGTATTTAGCTCCAGGACCCGAGAGTGAGACCAGTGCCGTGCAACTGTGAGCGCGTGTTGTCTCCAAGGGTCTCAGTCCATCTTTCGGCTCCTCCGTTCTCCTGTGGTAAATCTGGCATTGTTAATCTGTGTGATTCCTCGCTGATCCAAGACTGATCTGAGCGCGCGTTGCCCCATAGCTAGCGCCTCGAATTGATCTCGCGTGTAGCAGATCGGCTAAGGTACCGTAGATAATTTGTAGCCAAGGATCCGATCGCTAAGGGGCAGCCGAGAAAAGAAGTCGCGTTCGCTAGCCGAGCTTGCTAGCCGAGTGCATACCCCGGACAAGATGACTGATCGTGATCCGTAGCGCTAAGCGAGATCCGAGTACCAGAATCACTGTAGTAGATTAACGCACGGTGGAAACATATGTTCCATGCGCTGATGCGAGATGTGGAATGAAAAGGGCACTTCTGTGCACGTGTAGAGCTGGAGTTATGAAATGAATATGATGAACAGTATATTGTGCTCCAGATTTGCGCGATCTTCCAATCTTTTGATGTGTAAATTTGAACACCCCTCTTGAGTGTATGTGATGCATCCCTCGTTCCGAAGTAGCGCGCGCACTGAGTAGTCGCGTGCATCGGCCTTCGGTACATGTATGATGTCTATGAGGGTTAATAGAATATCTCCAACTCCTTCCGGCTGGCAGGACGGATACCAATCCAGTCCAGATCTGTCTGATGACTGCAAGACCTCCCAGAGTAACGCATGGAGGCCGGAGCACAATAAATGAAGTCGGGAGTCCGGAACGGACTAATGTAATGGGTAGCTCCGTGGTCGATCAAGATCTAGCTGCCGCGTAAAGGGAAACCCGAATCTCATCTTCATCGGATGTCCGACACCTCGGTGATAGTGCAGTAGTGCCCACTATGTACGCGCTGACGTTCCTGTCAGTGCCTGTCACTTTGTCTTTCGTCGCCTTCTCCCTTCTCTTCCGATAGTCCGGAGTGTGTGCCCAAGTTTGTTGCAATAATAGCATTGTGTTTTGGACGTAGCATTGTCTATCTTTACCGGAATGTCTGTATTAAGTGAGGGTGGAGAGGCCGGCCCGACGACTGGGGAAAGGTCCATCGGAGCGCCGGTGGCTAGAATTGTTTGACGCGACAGCCGAGTAAGCGTCGGATAACGCTTTAGTGAATATGAAAGTGATAAGGAGATTCGATATGAGTATGTCGTCGTTTAGGAGAGTGATTCTTGCATCGTTTAATTGTTGCAATTGCGGGAACGCCAGATGTATGTCGTCTAGGAATGTGCCTGTGAGGGCTATGAATGAGTATGAATGCTGACATTTGATCCAACGCCGCCGTATGCGCGTTTGAGTTCCTCCCACTTGAGCTTGCAAGTAAACAATTTTGATGTCATTTTTCGTTACTGCCAATGTGACCTTTCTGAACGTATATTTCAAGAGCGCGTGCGTCTAAGGGAGATCTCCCCCAGCGTCCCAAGTGGTATTGCTGGAGAGACTATCATCTGTGATGTGCAACACGCGATAACTGTTGCGCAGCATAGAGCGCAGCTAACAGGCCAAGCAACCCACCTTAGAGGTTGTGCTAATGCTCAAGTGATATTGGGGTGTAGAGCGATATGTATACTCGTCTACAAGTATGGTATTTATACCTCTATGACCCAGGGCTGTTCCTTAGTCCAAAAGAGGTGACTACAGGTGTCCACTATATCGCGCATTAAGTGACGCGTGATGTGGAAACGTTCTAGACGCAGCATAAGGCTGCATCTTGTGATAGATAGCGTACTATACGTAACCCTATTGCCATAAGCGCATATACTAAAGTTCTGTCTAACACGTAACATCTATGAGCGGATCTTGAACCTTGTATGAAGGTCTTCGCCTTCTTTGATCCGTTCGGGTTCCGGTTCAACACTCCCCCTTGCTAAGTGCATCGGTAGATGCCGTGAGCATTTTCCCACATTCAGGGGTAGAACGTTAGTCCTAGTTGCTCCCTGAATTTGAGGAACTTGACGCGACCAAGGTTCTTGGTGAACATGTCGGCAGGGTTGTTAGCCCCTTCAATAAAGAATAGCTCCACCTGTTTGTTTTGTATGACTTCACGAATGAAGTGATAGCGCAAATCAATATGTTTGATGCGCTTTTCTTGCACAGGGTTGGAGGCTAAGAATATTGAGCCTTGGTTATCACCGAACAGTGGGATGGGAGCAAGATTGATGCCAAGTTCTGTTAGTAAGGATTTAATCCAAACTAACTGTCTGCTCGTATCAGAGAGCGACATGTACTCAGCTTCAGTGGAAGAGAGCGCGACTGTTTTCTGCGCTCGTGAGTTCCACGAAAATATTGCTCCAGCCAGGTTCACCATATAGCCTGTAGTGGACTTCCGATTAGTCGGATCAGAAGCCCAGTCAGAGTCAGCATATGCCATTAGGCCACCATTAGATGGTCCATCATAGACCAAGGCGTAATTGGCGGTTCCCAAGAGGTATCGGCAAATATAGTATGCACGATTTAAATGATCCTCTGAGGGATTGGCAGCATGTTGCGACAACTTAGTGACAGCAAAGGCTATGTCTGGACGCGTTCCAAGCATTATGTATAGGAGTGATCCTATAACCTGCTGGAATTTTGACCGCAAGGCTGGGTCAGCAGCGGAAGTGTTGGGAGAGGGGTGATAGCCCTCTGGTAGCGGAGTAGGAGCAGGGTTTGCGTTAAGCAAGTCGAAACGCTGCAGCACTTTCCTTAGATACTCAGTCTGGTCCAAATGTATTTGTCCAGACTTGCGTATGATGCGCATGCATAGAAATTCTTGGGCATCGCCCAGATCTCGACATTCCCAGAGCTTCATGAAGCGCTCCTTTGTTTTATTGATTTGTTTTTTGTCTGCTCCAAAGAAGAGCACATCATCAACATAGACGATGGCTATGATGCTCTTGTCTTTACTGACAAAGAGCCCAGAGTCAGACATAAGGCGAATAAGGCCGAGCGAGGCCATGGACTTGTCAAGGGCTTTCCACCAAGCAAGTGCCGCTTGCTTGAGTCCATATATTGCGCGTTTAAGGCGCATGACTTTACGCTCTTGGCCTTTTATTTTGAAGCCCTCAGGCTGCTCCATATAGAGCTCTTCATCGAGCTCGCCATAGAGAAAGGCAGTCTTGACGTCTAGTCCACTAATGTGCCAATTTTTGAGCGCTGCGAGCGCAATCATCAGGCGGACTGTCTCAAACCGTACCACGGGTGAGAATATTTCGTCATAGTCAATGCCTTCTACTTGGGAGAAGCCTTTGGTGACTAGTCTGGCTTTTTTACGACCATCAGACTTAAGGTCGAATACCCATCTATTTTTGATTATTTTGCGATCCTTGGGAGGATCGACTAGTTCGAAGACTTTGCGTCTGCAGAGGGATTCCAACTCCTCGCGACAAGCATCTTTCCACTCCTTTTGGAGTTCACTTGGCATTCGCAGAATGTCCCTAAAGGTCCATTCGCGAATCTTCGCAGTATCAGGTGTATCTGAACTTAGTGGAACTGCTTGGGCGAGCAGATAGTTCAGAAATTTGACTCCCCCTTCCCTTGCAAGACGTAGAATGTCTTCTACCTCATCCTCAGAGGCTTGCGGCGGTTGATCGTCAAGGACGACAGGAGGGTAAGGGCCTGGTGCGGCCGATTCTGACGTACTACCCTCACCGGAGCTACCGGGTTGGTTTTCTGTCATTGTTCTCCATGTGCGTGTGCGCCGAACGTCTTTTTCCACTTCTGTGGGGTGTCTGCGTTCACCATAGACGTTGCCTGGACGGGTAGGTACTTTCCTCAACCGCTGAGACCTTCAAAGAGGTACAGGCTCTTCAACGGGAGGAGGGGACGGTGTAGGAGGGACGGGCGTTTGCTCACGTTCCTCTTCTTGTGGCGCCTGTATAGGCTGCTCATCGTCCTCGCTTTTAATTGTAGGGAATGGGTCGTCAACACCAGGAGTGGTGTCTTCGACAGGTTGTTGCGGTAGTTCCTCACGCGGTTCATTAATCCGCGTGGTACCTTTAGTGCGCACTTTGTCGCATTTGGGGTACAGGGTCTCATCGTACAGGGCGGTAGCATTTGTGTAAAGCGTATTATTTGGGAGCCTCATAAAGAGTGAGGCTTTGATCCCCTCAGTGTGACCAAGGTAGATCATTAGCTCGCTTTTAGGCGAAAGCTTATTGACTCGACGCTTTTCTGGTATGTGCACATATGCACCGCAACCAAATACTCTGAGGTGTGAGATATCAGGGACCTCGTTCTTTAGGACTTCGTAGGGTGTACGCCATTGAAGGCGTCTGGCAGGTGTCCTATTGTAACAGTGTGTCCCATGATTCACTGCAAATTCCCACCAGGAGGGAGGTAGACAAGCTTCAAGGCGCATTGCCTGAGCTTTGTCCATTACAGTGCGCATAAAGCGCTCTGCGCGTCCATTCTGTTGTGGAGTGTATGGGGCGCTTTGCAGGATTTTAATTCCTTCGTCCCTTAGGACATTATCAAAGGCCTCGGACTTGTACTCTCCGCCAGCATCGGACATCCACTCTTTGATTCCTACTTTGTATTGGTTCTTTACCATAGCAAGGAATTGCTTGACGGCCATTATGGTCGACTTTTTATTTTTTAAGAGTGTGATCCATGCATAGGAGGAATAATCGTCAATGAAGCTGACGAAATATTCGTACTTATGATACGACTTCACAGGGAAACTCTTCAGGTCCGAGTGGATACGCTCGAACGGTGCGGAAGCACGAGTTTCAGAAGGGGGGTGCGCAGATGCAGGCATTTTGCCTTGCGCGCAGCCAGGACATACCGGCTGTTCCTGAGGGATTTTCAGGTCTTCAGGGAGACCCTTGGTATGTGTCTTAGCACGTGTTATGACATCCTTAGATGGGTGGCCAAGGCGTCGGTGAATGACATCATAATCTACCGCATAGATAAGAGAATGCGCTTGCGCGCTTTCAATTGAGGCGTCTAACCAATACGTGGTTTGGCCCGGGAATAAGGGGTAAGAGGACAGGATTATACGTCCGTCCTCTCGTAGGGAAATATGATTTCTATTCCCTAATGCATGCATCCCTTGTTGTAAAAACTCCCCCATGGATAATATCCGAGTGTTAATTTTCGGAATATAGAGAACAGGAGAAATGCGCGTGACAACCGTTTTAGAGTTGACAGTGTGTCGAAGTAACACAGCGCCTTTGCCTTCCACATATATAGTGTTATCGGCAGTTTTAACAGGGGATCTTTCGTGCGGCAAAGCCGGCGTATACTCTATAAAGTCTTTTATTTCGAAGGTGAAGTGTGCAGACGCGCCAGAGTCAAGGAGCCATAAGGATCCCATCTTACTCAAGTCGTGCTTTCCTCTACATCTCGAACAATTTGTGTTACATTCACTATGCAGGGAACTACTTCCTGCGCTAATTTGTACATTCTGCGATACAAGCGAACACTTATTAGACATATCTAGCCCTCTTTGGGGCTGGGGAGATGCTGATAGGTTCTTTAGCGAGTGAAAGGAGAGAGGGAGGCGCACACACGCTTCGTTATCTTCGGGGTCGCTGCCCCAATCAAGCGCTTCATCCGACGGAGTCGGAGCACGTTCAGGGGTGGCAGCACCTTCTGGGATACCGTCATATATGTCGAATAAATCCGACGTGTTTGTTTGCGCGAAGTCGCCATCGTCCTGGTCCATAGGCTCAGGAACGGGTGACGGTAATTTGACTGCACTTGACGAGGCAGCGGATTGAGTCGAGATCCGCTGCTCGAGAGTCTTGACTGTCTGTATAGTGGGAGTTACCCCAAGATCGTCAGCAAGATCAAGCGCTTTGTTTAAGGCCTTGTAAGGGCCATGAGTGCGTTTGCGAGGGTCAGTCGCAGTTGGGACGGTACGTTGTTGGATCCCCGAAGGACCCAGATGGGCGATGGTGGTAATGGTCGGGAGTGGGAGTGCGGCAACGTCCGCAATGTGGGAGTGTCCGGGACCATGGCTGTTATCAGCCTTCTCCTTGCCTTTCCCTTTTCCTTTTCCGCCGCGCTTACCGCGCTGGCGCTTGTCTTTATCTTCATCGCGCTTGGGCTTATTGCCCTGCTGCTGATTTGAGAAGGAGGGGTCACCGTGCTTGCGCTTGACAGCTGAAAGCTTCTGGGCGCTGTGCTTCTTGCCTGTTCCACGATTGATCTCAGTTTGATATTGAGAGATAATAGCCTCTCGGACGTGAGATGGACTAAGATCGGTTAGATCATAGTTCTGAGTGACAATGTGAACAAGCATTTCCCATTTCGGGGGAACTGCTGCAAGCATGATGAGCGCCTGTAAGGCGTCAGGAATAATAAGGGAGGATGCGGTGAGGCGCTGGAATGCAGCGTGTATCCGATCCATTTGAGGGCCAGGGTGCTGGCTCGGGTTAATGCGAATGGAAATGGCTTCTTTGAAGTCCTTATAGATGCTGGTTGTAGTCGCCGTACCATAAAGAGTATCAAGGCGATTCCAGATGGTCTCAGCGTTATCCAAAGACGTAAGATCTTGTTGGATCGCGATGCTCGATCTAAGGACCATATGACCGACTGCCATATCATTCCCTTTGTTCCATTCTTTCACAGCTGCCTGAGCGACAGCCTGGGCAGCAATCTCTTCGGCAAGAGGCGCCTGAGGAAGGGCAGGGATGGTAGGCAGTTCAAAAGTGCCATTGCAATAACCCCACAGTCCAACGGACATGAGGTAGGCTTTCATAGCCTTTGACCAAATACCATAGTTTGCACCATTGAGGATGGGGACAACAGGGGCAGAGGGTTGAGACGACGACATTGTAGCTGTTAGAAGAGGGCTTAGAGGTCGTCAGTAAGAGTATTTGTATTTAAACAAGCCGACATAGTCTCCCCATAGGGTAGACTAGCTCGCCGCAGCATGCAGGCTTCAGGGATGCTTCGCCATCGTTGCAGCTGATGAAGGCGCATGGCTTGCAGGGCCCATAACCTGTTGCGCAGCATAGAGCGCAGCTAACAGGCCAAGCAACCCACCTTAGAGGTTGTGCTAATGCTCAAGTGATATTGGGGTGTAGAGCGATATGTATACTCGTCTACAAGTATGGTATTTATACCTCTATGACCCAGGGCTGTTCCTTAGTCCAAAAGAGGTGACTACAGGTGTCCACTATATCGCGCATTAAGTGACGCGTGATGTGGAAACGTTCTAGACGCAGCATAAGGCTGCATCTTGTGATAGATAGCGTACTATACGTAACCCTATTGCCATAAGCGCATATACTAAAGTTCTGTCTAACACGTAACATCTATGAGCGGATCTTGAACCTTGTATGAAGGTCTTCACCTTCTTTGATCCGTTCGGGTTCCGGTTCAACAATAACTATTCATGATTGTGGGGTAATGGCCAGTAAGTGAGATGACCAAGCGAGTGATCGAGATTTCAGGAGGGAACGTAAACATGGTGCGAGGGTGCCGTGAGTAAATGTTTGGTAAACGTGGATTGCCAATCCGGGCTAATGGAGCGGTTGTTGCCGGATTAATGAAGATAAATCAGTACCCCTGACGTGTGATAGCACGCGCGTCAATCCTTCGGCTCCAGGGACCAAGGGAGTAGGGTGCCGTCTGATTAACAGAGGCTCTTGAATAAGGGAGATGTATATCGAGGAAAAATGATGAGCTTGTTTGTTGATCTTCGCCTTTGGAATTTAGACACGGTCAGGGCCCATAACCTGTTGAAGCAGATGGGCGCAGGTTATGATAAGAGCGATAAGATCCTTAAGATCTATCAAAAGATATTTCAGTATTGTGTAAGACAAGACTGTAAATCAGTAATACCTATCAAAAGATATCTACAACGCGTGATTAGATGCGATAGATAAGATAGGAAACAGTAAGTACTCACTTCAGTATTGTGTAAGACAAGACTGAAGCGATCTAGCTAATTGAGTGCCTCTTAAATACGCGAAAGCGTCTCTAAGCAAAGTAATCATAACTACCAACTTGTATCATAAAGGATCAGTTGTTAGTAGCTACCGATTGTCATCAATTAACTTATCATTGTAACATACGCAGGCTGCAGCATCTGAGCTGAGCTGGTCCGGGCTGATCCGAAGGATTGACGCGCGTGAGCCGGGAGCGCCCGGTCCGTGGGAGCCGACGCGTTAACGCGACTGGGCTGTGATTACATCAGACTGCCCAAAGCAGTGGTAATCTCAACATCCTCTTCTGTGAAACCAGAAGATCGACTCTGTCTGCGGGCTAAGTCATTGTCTGACTAAGCCTTGAGACGCTAAAACTCTGAACCAGCCTTCTTGAGCCGGCCCCCATTGAACCCTTGAACCAAGTCACAGGGACTTGGCCCCCACTGAACCTTGAGCTAACGCTCTAACGGCCACGATGCCGGTACACAAGCTAAGCTTCCTACTCCATTCTGGAGATCAACCTTGAACTACCATCGAATCGTTGGGTCCGTGTCCAACCTAGACCATCCCCAGACCTTCCCGAACACGTCGTAGGAGCTGCCACTTGGGACAGCTTCCATACTTTTCTTTGTTACATCACCACTGAAAACAACGAAGAACTACCAGTCGAATTCATCAATAACCGTTGGTTCGAACTACGACTTAGGAGAGGACAACTCTACACTCACCTAGACCTAGAACTCCTCAGAAACAGCCTTGGATTAGGCTACTGGAGGGAAAACGACCCCCTCTACGAACCACCATCAGAATCAGAGGCCTCTTCCACAGAAGGCAACCCCCCTGAACCAGAAAACACCGTTGAAACTCAGACACCCTTTGAATCCCCTGCACTAGAACCAGAGGACCCCCTTGAAAACCAGGAACCCACTGAAACCTTAGAAATCGACCCACAGAACCCCCCAGAACCCGATATGGCAGCCCAACCCCAAGTCGCTGTACAACCCCCCCAGATGGCTGCTCAGGCCCCCCAGATGGCTGCTCAGGCCCCTCAGATGGCCGCCCAGGCTCCTCCAGTCGTCGTTCCACCCCCTCAAGTAGCTGCTCCAGCACCACAAGGCACCAATGGGTCCCTCAGCGGTAAAGAACCCACTGCCTTCACAGGGGAAAGGAACAAAACAAAAAGATTCATCATGGAATTCAATCTATTTTGGGGTCTCAATGATGACAAGGCAGTAATGGTCTCCCCTTTCAAATGAACAATGCTGGCTCTCTCCTACATTCAAGGAGAAAAGGTTGAAGAATGGGTCAATTCACAAGCGACCGCACTCAGGGAAAAAGTAAACAGAGCCCAGAACCCCATTAACAGAATGAACGAAGTATTATGGAATGACTTTGTTACAGACTTTACGTTCAAATTCACTAACACCGCGGAGAAAGAGGATGCCCAAGCAGCTCTCGCCAAACATACAATGAAGGAGTCCCTTGACGACTACATTTCCACCTTCGAACAACTTCTGAATAAAACAGGGTGGCCAGAAACGGACGTTATCGCTATTGAAAGCTTCAAAAATGGTCTAAAAATTGGACTCTACCGTGCAATCTTAAACAGAGATGTCTGGCCCACCACCCTTCAAGAATGGAAGGAGGAGGCCAGAAGACAACATCGACATTTCATCACCATCAGAGAAAAGCTCAAAGGGAAGACCACACACTCCCCCCCTGAACACAAGACCCATCACCCTGACCGAATGCAAGTGGACGCCGTCAAGTCCAATTTCAAAAAACTCACTGAAGAAGAAAGGAAACAATTGGCAAAAGAAGGACGATGCTTCCGTTGCAGGGAAAAGGGTCACCTTAGCCAAGAATGCCCTAAAAATACAGCTCCTACCACTTCCAAAGCCCGAATCACCGAACCACCCCCAGAACCAGCTAAAGAAGAAGAACCAGCTTCCATGGTAGCACGAATGAAAACCCTACCAGCCGAAGAACGAGCCAAAATCTGGGATCTCATACTCAAAGAGGATTTTCTCTAGGCCAAAGTGCAACAGTCAGCACAGAGGCCCAAATAGATACCATTGTCAACCATAAAGAGAACTCAATGAAAGTCCCTTTTATGCTAACAACCAATGGAAAGACTGGACAAGTGCTCCTTGACAGCGGAGCAACAGAAAATTTCATCAGTCAAGGAATTGTGGAAAAATTACAAATCCCACTCCGGACACTTAGAACCCCCAGGCCCATCATTAATGTAGATGGTACCAATAACCAAGGAGGAGCACTAACCCATTATGCTCATATGGCCGTACGGCATGGCCCCACCACATGACTCCTCACCTTCTATGTCACAAACTTAGGAGAAGATAGAATGATCCTCGGTTATCCTTTTTTAAAAGCGATTAACCCCCTTGTCAACTGGAGCACTGGTCGCCTAAGAAATCACTTAGGAGTCCTTCTCACCCCCGTCCCCCTAGCCAAACCACCAAGAATCCGGATCGCACAAATAAGGACAACCACCATCCCCCCTGAATACTTACGACATCAGAAGGTCTTCTCAGAAGAAGCAGCCAAACGACTCCCACCCAGTTGGGGAGAACTCGATTTTAGAATCACACTGAAACCTGATGCCCCCAAGTTCCTAGATTGCCGAACTTACCCACTCCCCCAGAATGAAAAACAAGAGCTATCAAGACAAATACAAGAGGATCTAGCTAAGGGTTTCATCAAAGATGGTGTTTCAGATTTTGTATCCCCTGTTTTCTTTGTTCAGAAAAAGGATGGCACTGCCCCACGAATGGTAGTGGATTACCGAAAACTTAACAATGCCACAGTCCCCGATTACCACACTTTACCCAACATGGAAGAACAATTACACTGACTAAGGGGCAAAACCACCTTCAGTAAATTTGACGTCCGAGCCGGTTACAATAACATTCTAATCCACCCCGAAGATCGACATAAGGGCGCCTTTAAAACCCAATTTGGTACCTTCATCCCCATGGTAATGGGCTTTGGCTTTACCAATGCCCCAGCTGCCTTCCAATGAGCAATGAACCATACCCTCCGACCATGGCTTCTAAAATACCCAGAGAACACCTGCAACTACCTAGACTGATGTGGCAATAGCCACAGGGGAGGGAGAAGAGCTCCTCCACCAACGAATTACACATGAATTCCTTGACCTACTTGAAAAGGACTCCTATTTCCTGAAGGCATCAAAATGCACCTTTGAACAACACGAGATTGATTTTCTGGGTTTCCGGATCAACCAGGGAACCCTCAAAATTGACCCAGTCAAAATGAACGGTCTCAAAAACCGGCCGAGACCCCCTAATAATCTGAAACAGGTACAACAAATCATGGGCGCCCTCAATTACCAACGACCTTTTATCTGAGACTTCGCAAAAATAGCTCGCCCTATCTTTTCCACAATCAAGAAAGGAACCCCCTTCCTCTGGACCCCAGAAGCAACCACAGCCCTAGAGACCTTGATATCAGCAGTCTGCGATGACCCGGAACTATACACTGCCAACCCTGACCTCCCTTATGAGTTAGAAACTGACGCTTCACAATTTGCCACCGGAGCAATTCTGTTTCAGAAAGACCCAAGAGGAAAAAGGAAAATGATTGGCAACATGTCACATGCATTCAGTGAAGCAGAAAGAAACTATCCAGTATGGGATAGGGAGTTCCTAGCCTTGATTCTAGCACTCCAACACTGGCGATACCTATTGGTTGGAACAAAGCACCCCATCCAGATCTTTACTGATCATGCTAACCTTGCCCACTATCGACTCCCCCACAAAATTAATCGAAGAATTGCAGGTTACATTTCCACACTGGCAGACTACCATTTTGAAATCCACCACAAACCCGGAACCTCCAACCGTGCGGACGCCCTCTCACGACAACCTGATCACAACGATGGGTCAGGAGATAACCAGGATATCACGGCACTCCCCGACAAACTTTTCATTCGCACACTTCACACTGAAGATCTCTATACCCAAGTACTAACTGAACAAAGGAAGCGGAAGTCAGATCTCCTTATGTGGAAGATCAAACATGATCTTCAAGAAGAAGAAAACACACTATTCAAAGATGGGAAATTGGTAGTACCCTATCAAGAACCCCTCTTACGAAAAATCTTGCATGTCTATCACGACAGTATTCTTGGGGGACACACAGGAAATGCCCGAACCTTGTACTCAATCCAAGAATCCTTCTGGTGGCCAAAAATGGCCTACTTCATACGAGACTACATTCAAGGGTGTGCCACCTGTCAAGCCAACAAGTCCTCCACACACCCAACTCGCCCCCCAATTTACCCTATTCCCTCAGAATCTCAAAAACCCTTCCAAACTGTTGCCATTGATTGGATTGTCGACCTTCCATTATCAGAAGGGAACAATGCCATTATGACCATCACCGATCATGACTCCACCAAGGCAGCCATATTCATACCCTGCCGTAAAGATATGGGAACTCTGCAAATGGCCAAACAATTTTTACGCTACACCTTCCCATGGACCGGAATCCCCTCCAAAATTATCTCCGACTGTGACTCCCGCTTTACCTCCAACTTGTTTCAAGAAATTTCCCGAATCCTCGGGATCAATCAAAATTTAAGCACTGCCTACCACCCCCAAACTGACGGACAATCAGAAAGGACCAATCAGACCTTGGAGATGTATCTACGCATCTACACAGTGTTACCGAGTGGTTTGGGGTCTGGAAGATGCCGGAACACCTGAACTATGGACTGCACCGTTTGCATTATGCGTGCATCAGATCTTGATCGTTTATGTTCCTTGATATCACATTCGGAGCGCGTTGATCGTATCTTTCAGAAGATGTACTGAAGAAGCAATGAGTAGCATTGCTTCTGTCCCAGATGTTCCTGTACCGCCACGTACGTTGATTCCTTGATTGGGGAAGCACTTAATGCTTCCAGCACCGAGATCGTTTACATAGAAGCAACCTCGCTTCTATGAGCTGCCTTTTGCTTCTATAGCACCAACCAGTACTACAGTAGTATGAACCTTATCCCTGTAAGGCTATATAAAGCCTCCAGTAGAAACAGTTGAGCCTTAAGCTCGACTTAGTTTGCCAATCCCAAACAGTTGACTCCTACCCCGTCTGCAGAGCCCCTCTCATCTTGTTGTCATACTCTAGAAGGATCTAACACTCCTTCCCCTCCACGAGTATTGCTTGCTTGACTCAAGCATATCTGCATTGGTAGGATGCGTTTATAGACGCGACCATTGATCTTATTTAAGGCACTTTGGAGCCTTAACAGGGATATAACAATGTCTGCATCAAAGAAGGAGACCAGTGGAAGGCGGAATTTGTCACTAACAAAGGACTTTTCGAACCCACGGTCATGTTCTTTGGACTCACCAACTTTCCAGCCACCTTCCAGACTATGATGAATGCCATCTTTGAACATGAATTGAGAGAAGACTGGCTGACCCTTTACATGGATGACATCTTGATAGCAATGGGACCTGATATAGCCAAACACCGATGGCATGTCCACCAAGTACTTGAAAAGCTTGCACAACACGACCTATACCTCAAGCCAGAAAAGTGCCAGTTTGAGCAGACGCGCATCAAATTTCTTGGGGTTCCTATACAGAACAACCAAATAGCCATAGAAGACAAAAAGGTAGAAGCAGTGAAGCACTGGAAAGACCCCTGGAATTGCACAGATGTCCATGTGTTCCTAGGGTTCATGGGCTTCTACCAATACTTCATCCCCAACTATTCAAAGATTGCATGACCCCTACTCAATCTGACAAAAAAGGCAACCCCGTGGGTGTGGGGTATGGTCCAACAAATGGTGTTCAATCAGCTCAAAACCCTGATGTGCCAAAAGACCGTACTAACACAACTGGACTACACCAAACCTTTCACGCTCCAGACAGACGCCTCTGAGTATGGCATGGGAGCCATACTCTTGCAGGGGGGAGAACCCACGACACTCCACCCAAAACCACACCTCCACCCCATTATGTACTTTTCCACCACCTTCTCACCCGCTGAACGAAACTATGACATTTATGAGTGAGAGCTACTGGCAGTCATCAAGGCCTTGGACCACTGGTGCCATCACTTGTTGGGCACACAACACCCCATCACTCTCCTAACAGACCATGCAAACCTGACTTACTGGAAAAACCCCAGGAAAATCAATAGATGGGTCGCTTGCTGGGTCACCCAACTCCAAGACTACTGGCTAGAGATCAAGCACATCCCAGGCAAAACCCACATAGCCGCTGACCTCCTCTCTAGGCTGTGGGAGTCTGACACTGGACAAGATGATAACCAGGACGTTGTGGTCATACCTGCCAAAACATTCATCTGCACATTAATTGCAGGGTCCACAAAGGGGTGCATACAACAAGCACAGCATAGGCATAAGAAGCTTATGGAGACCTGGGCATGCACCTTCAGCATCGCACATGATCGAGCCCAAGGCCTGTGGTCCCTGGGACCCACCATTGTGATTCCCCCTGAGCACTCCCTTAAACAGCGAATAACCCAACTGGCCCATGAGGGTCCTACAAACAGTCATCCAGGATGAGATGAGATGCTAAAATGGATAGCTGACAAGTATTGGTGACCATACATGTGGTTGTGGGTTGCCAAATACATCAGAGGTTGCAACACCTGCCAACATAACAAGATCCAAACCCACCCACTATGCACCCCTATGTACTGCATCCCCACAGGGGTGGACACCCTACCCTTTCAACAGGTGTCCATGGACCTGATCACCCAACTACCCAAGAGCCACGGACATGACATGATCCTAACCATCATAGACCATGGGTGCACCAGAGCCGCAATATTCCTGCCATGTTCCACAACTGTCACGGGACCAGGGATTGCCCAGCTATATCTAGACCACATCTACCACTGGTTTGGCCTCCCAACCAAAGTCATCACTGATAGAGACCCCTGGTTCACCTCCCACTTTGGATGAGTGTTGCACACCTGCCTCGATATCAAGTAAAACCTGTCGACAGCCTTTCACCCCCAAACCGATAGTCTATTGGAACGAAAGAACCAGTGGGTAGAACAATACTTAAGGCTCATCACCATGGATCAAACTGACTGGAGCCAATGGCTGAGGGTGGCCTCAGCAGTCCATAATAACACCACCAACTCCACCATTGGAATGACACTCAATCAAGCCCTCCTTGGCTACCAGCCAGCACTGCGTCCACAAGGGGTTGAAACACGTAACAAGGCGGTGGAGCAGTGGATTGCCCAAATGGAACAGAAGCATCAGCAGGCCCACAGTGCCCTGAATCTAGTGGCCCAGAACAGAGGGGTACCCCCACCTCACTACGACAAAGGACAGCATGTGTGGTTAGAAGCGACCAACCTGCAACTGCCCTATTTCAGCCCCAAACTAGCCCCTCAATGCCACGGACCTTTTAAGATCCTGAAAAATGTGTCACCCATCACCTACCAACTACAGCTCCCGAAGAATTGGGGCATCCATAACATGTTTCATGCATTGCTGCTGTGACCCTGCAACCATACTGTGGAATATGGCTGACACACCCTGGTTACCCCTCCCACACCAATTGCAACTGAGGGGTTTCAGCCCAAGATAGGGATGGTTCTCAATCATAGAAGGCATGGTCTGCAGCGGAAGCTACAATACCTGGTGCAATGGCAAGGACAACCAATGAGCGACAGCACCTGGATCAATCTGCAGTATCCAGGACTCCTGCCCCTGCTACCTAAGTATCATAGGTCCCAGAGGGCCACCCTTCCTATTGCTATAAAAACCCCCCAAACCAACACTGCTAGACTCACCCAACCATGCTCCCCAAGTCCCAAGTCTCCTCGCCTACCCCTACTCTTGTCAACCCTGATGTTGTCATCCCTGAGGGGCCCCTCTCCCCCAGGACAGTCATGGCGGTCCTCAATGGCCAGCCAGAGCTCAACCCCGACACCCTCTGTGGGATGGTGGCCAGGGTTCTTCTCATGGTGGCTGCATGCAAAATAGAACTGGCCATGCACACAGAGGCCCTCCTCCATGCCAAACTACAGGCCTCCCACCAGGCCAACACCCTCATCAAACTCACTGATCACCTTTGACAGGCCACTGAGCGACCTGCACTCACCATTTGCCCAGAGGGATTCATCCCCAACATGGGGCATGCCCCAGGACTTTGGCTCCCTGGGACCGAGGGATGTGCGCAGCTTGCGCAATTTGTCTAGCGCAGCCCTCACTTACCCACCATGGTCGTCAGCATCATGGGCGACTCCCCTGATGAACCACGCATCGGCATGAAAATCTTTGCCAGCCCCGTTGATGACCCCATTGGCCCCATTGATGTCCTCCCCACCTGGCTCCTCAAACAGATGGGAGCCAACTCCCCCACCTTTCAATGCCTACTTGAAGAAGCAGGCAAGGCAGATGACTGGGGCCTGGCCACAGATGTACAGCACTACCATGGGTGGGACGAGCACATTGTCGCCCTCCAGGCCAACATTGCTCAGAAGGAAGCCAAGCTCAGGATGGCGTGGGAATCCCAGAACCACGCACACTACCAACTCGAGGCCACGCGACTCCCTGACTGCAACTCCCACATCCATGTGTCATGGGATGGCACTCCCTACACGTGCCACATCTCCCTGGCCAGATGGCGCAACCTTGGTCCGGGATGTCCTAATCTCGATGAGGGTGATGACACCGGTAGCCCTATCCACGGCCCACATTGCATGGGAAGTCGCAACACCCACATGGTCCAACCCTTTGATGTCTGATGTGGTGCTGCAGCATGGTAACGAGGAGGGCATGAGGTTGTCTGGCAGCATATATAAGGACTTGCCCTATGCCTAAGAGAGGGCAAGTCAAATCTTTTGTCATACTCCCCATGAACAATAGCAGTTTACTTTCTCACCCACTTTCTCTCTCTCTCTCTCTCTCTCTCTGAGCCACGTTGGACATGTGCTTAACCTTAACTAAGGTTCCCATGCTCAAACTCTGAGTACTGTACATGGCGGTGACATGTGGTGACACTGGCAGCCCCTGTAGCGGTGCGTGTGGTCCAGGAAGTCACAATGGTCACCCCGGACAACCGTTTGAAGCTTGATGTGGTGCCGCAGCACAGTCATAGGGGAAGCACAAGGTGTGGCTAGTTGTGTATATAAAGACTTGCCCTATGCTCAAGAGAGGGCAAGTTGAATCTTTTGTTGTACTCCCCATAAGCAATAAAACCTACATTCTCCCACCTCTCTCTCTTTCTCACTCTCTCTCTCTCTTGTAAGACACGTCAAACATGTGCTTATCTAAGGTTCCCATGCTTGAGCTCTGAGTACCATATGCAGCAGTGACATCAGATTCAACTTCCTTTATTCAACATTATGGACGAGAACAACTATTGTTGACACACCTGCCAAAGAGGATGCCCCACCAAATCCATGCATCATCTGGGCAGAGACAGCCCTAACTGAAGGATTCACACACCCTCACCATGTATTCAACCGCATCAACGGCACAGAAGAACCAGTATACCACCTTGGCAACAGGTGGTATGAACTATTCCAACTAGCAGATGGATGACTTGCTATCAGCAAAAGAGAGAAAGAAATGGAGTACCGAGATTCAAATCACACAGGAACCCTAAGCCACAGCTCCCAAGACTCTGACTCCTCAGATGATATCCAAGAGGACACACAGACCACACAACAAATCAGACATGCATCAGTGAACATATCATGACTGATGAACCCCCACCGCTATTGTACAACATGTCTACCACCACAGTTGCATACACATCGACCATACTCGACCCAGACACAAACCCAGACCAGCAAGCCGGCCCCACCACCCTGCAGGGGCAACTGAACTGGGCCTGCTGTGCCACGCCTTATGCCAGGGCCCAGCAGGACCAAGTGGACCCCTGGGAGCAGGACCAAGTGGCGGACCCCTGGCCCTAGGGCCCCCTGGGCCAGGACCACCAGCACCAGGACCACCTGTGATAGGAAACGTGCCCGCCCCACTTGGTGGCACAGGAGATGCCAAGGCATATGGCAGCCTACCCTGTGAGTTCTCAGGTGACCAAGCCCTCGCCGAGGACTTCCTGCAGGAATTGAAAACCTACATATGCCTTAATGCCCATGTCCCCAACTTCACCTCACCCATTTGGAAAACCTCCTTTGCACTCACCTTCATCAAGGGACCTGCAGTCTCAGGCTGGATGCACAACATGGGTGATTGGATTGATGCCCTTGACCTGGTTGCTGATGACCACCCTGATGTATGGGACCAGTTCCAGAACAAATTTTGTGCCCAATTTATGGACTTGCAATGCACACAAAGAGCCCAAACCAAGATAGAGAACCTGAAGATGCAGTGGCCCCACATTGACCAGTACATTGTGGACTTCAAACAACTCACATATGAAGCAGGATACACTCAGGGGGACAAACTGGTCACCCGCCTCTTGCTCAAAGGGTTGACCAAATCCATCATCACTGAAGTGCTCATACACCCCATACCTGCCAATCATTAAGACACCAAGGAAAAAGCCATTCAGTGCAATAAGGCCCATCAAATGTGAGAGGCCATCACTGGAATCACAACCAGCACCACCACATGCCCATTTGGGCAATGGCAATGCCCCACGACTAATGCACCCCAACAGCTGTTCTTCTTCCAACAATGACAGTCTAATGCGCCACAATATAACTTGTCCACTGCCCCAAGAGTGATGGCAAACCAACCAGTTCCCATGGACCTGGACTGTATTTGAGTACCCAGGACCCAGCAAGGCACCTTCTCCTACAACCATATCATGCAGATGCAAGAGTCTTGAGTCCTGTGGGACCACCCACCACATCAATGGGGGCCATGTTTCAAGTGTGATAAGGAGGGACACTTTGTGTGCAACTGTGCACAGTGAAAGGGGGTGCACACTTGAACCACAGATTGGATCCCGTACAAGGCTGACCAAGCCCAGTCAGTGGCCTCCCTGGTTGAAGTCCCCCCAGACCCCATCCGCAACATACGCGAGCATCTAGATGCACTCCCCCTGGAACAGCAGGGAGTGTCATGAACCATTTCCCGGAGAGGGCCCTTGAAGGACCCTTCCTTATGAGAGGAAACCCAGCCTCTATGGTGTCACCCTGTTCACACAGACAAAAGGGGTGAGTAGAGGTGTCCACAATATCATGCACGCATTGTCATGCGAGCAATTCTTGGCACAATCAACATACAGCAAGCCCTACTCAATGGCAACCCTTTTAGCAATAAAAGACAGTATTATAGCCTCCCTAAGGACCCTTTAGGACGACTCTAAGTGCTCTACAATAGACACTAACACAACACTAAAGACCCTACAACGCGTTATTAGACTAACTCTAATAACCGTAGAACAAACTATAAAGCAATACTAAAGACCTTAATAGAAGTATTAGGGTCAACTCTAAGGACCCTAATGAAACTATATAAGGGGCCTTATAAGCAACTCTATTCTCTGAACCAAACTACAAGTCCTCAAATGACCGGCCCTAAACTAACTAACAGCAAATGGATCAGGTGCGTTACACATGTACTAAAGCAAGTGAACATGTGGACAGTAGAGGCTCTTACTCATCAAGAAGAGCCTTCTTACTTGGCAGCTTACTGAGCATGACTGAGCATGCTCAGTAAGTGTACTCTGACTTCTTACTCATCCATCTATTGTGCTTGATAACAAGGTTATAACTTGTTCCCTGTTTTAGCAGTTCTTTTGTAGTATATAAGCACTCAATAAAGTAGTGGACAGTCTTCAGACTGTCCATTTGTTTACAGCACTCTCTAACCCTGGGATACTCCTTTAAGGACCATCCCCTTGTGATCATTCTGGCTTCTTCCCTGCGTACCTGCTTGACTTGACCAGTAACTGTACCTCTCTGGTACCTGCTACTGCTTTGGACTCTGCTCCTTGCCCACACCATCTTAGATGTCTATTGACTTGTCTTCAAGCTTATCCCTCGCTCTTGAACTGGATAGTTCAACAATGAGTCCTGACAGGGAGAGCTTTCCACCCAGCTCAATGAGTCTCCAAATTTTCCCTCAGCCTGATCTGTACAGCCTGGATCAGGAGTTGTGATTGTAACATTTACTTGTCTAAAAGAAAGTTGATGACAATAAAATGCTATTTCCATACTGATCACAAGAGGGCTGAAACCCCAACTCTGTTGGACTCTGGAGCCACCAAGAACTTCCTGAATGAACAATCCATGTGAGACTGTCATGAACCATTTCCCAGAGAGGGCCCTTGAAGGACCATTCCTTATTAGAGAAAACTCAGCCTCTATGGTGCCACCCTGTTCACATGGACAAAAGGGGTGAGTAGAGGTATCGCATGGGTATTGTTGCATGAGTGATTCTTGGCACAATCAACATACAGCAAGCCCCACTTGATGGCAACCCTTTTAGCAATAAAGGACAGTATCATAGCCTCTTGAAGGACCCTCTAGTATGACTCTAAGTGCTCTACAAGAGGCACTAACAAGACATTAAAGGCCCTACAATGTGTTATTAGACTAACTCTAATAACCTTAGAACGAACTATAAAACAATACTAAGGACCTTAACATAAGTATTAGGGTTGACTCTAATGACCCTAATAGAACTATATAAGGGGCCTTATAAGCAACTCTATTCCTTGAACCAAAACTACAAGTCTTTAAATGACCAGCCCTAAACTAACTAACAGTAAAATGAATCAGGTGCTTTGCATGTGTACTAAAGCAGTGAACATGTGGACAGTAAAGGCTCTTACTCATCAATAGGAGCCTCCTTACTCAGCAGCTTACTGAGCATGACTGAGCATGCTCAGTAAGTGTACTCTGACTTCTTACTCATCTGTCAATTGTGCTTGATAACAAGGTTATGACTTGTTCCCTATTTAGCAGTTCTCTTGTAGTATATAAGCGCTCAATAAAGTAGTGGACAGTCTTCAGACTGTCCATTTGTTTATGGCACTCTCTACCCCTGGGATACTCCTTTAAGGACTGTCCTCTTGTGATCATTCTGGCCTCTTCCCTGCATCACTTCTTGATACTATCAGTAACTGTACCTCTTTGGTACTTGGTACTGCTCTGGACCTTACTTCTTGCCCATGCTGTCTTGGACATCTATTGTCTCATCTTTGAACTTATCCCTTGCTCTTGAACTGGATTATTCAACAGTGAGTCTTGACATCTGGACAGTCTCCACCAACCTGTGCTGACCAGTTGACTCATCAAGTGTCTGACAACACCCCAATCACTGGGTCTCTGGAGCCTCACACTCCCAACATCCAACTGCTTTCCCTTCCCCAATCATTTCCCCTTGTCCTGGGCCTGTCTCTGCCACACGGACTTCCCCCCATTGCAGCTCTTCCCCTTCTGGGGACTTATGTGGAGGACAACCCTTCTTCTGACCAAGAAAACCTTCCCCCTGTCCCACACAGCTTCTTCAATCCTCTGGATTGTGCAGAGTATGCCTATCATCCCCACCAGTTTCAAGTGTATTGTGTCCAACATAACAAACTTGAACACTGGTGCCCTTTGGAGTAGGCAGGATGATGCAACACCCTCTCTTCCATCCCTACTATACGTCACTTGCTCCAATGACCATCCACTGACACCTTTGTTTCCCCATTTTGGGCAAAGACTGCTCACACTTTTGTAGTACTGCCTACCAACTCTGACCTCATCAAACAGTTTAACTTAGCAAGCTTTGAGGTGTGTAGCTCTGTAGGGATATACCCACCAGACATAGAGTTCCCCTTTGGTCGCCTCCATTACTTGTTCAATTCTTCCATACACTGTCACCTGAATATGCTGCCCCCCATCTATTGCTTTGCGTACCAGGGATCATTCATCATCACTTCTATTCATGACTTCCTTCATAGCAGAGTATATTACTCATATGCTTGTTGAACCGGAACCCGAACGGATCAAAGAAGGCAAAGACCTTCATACAAGGTTCAAGATCCGCTCATAGATGTTACGTGTTAGACAGAACTTTAGTATATGCGCTTATGGCAATAGGGTTACGCATACTACGCTATCTATTACAAGATGCAGCCTTATGCTGCGTCTAGAACATTTCCACATCACACGTCACTTAATGCGCGATATAGTGGACACCTGTAGTCACCTCTTTTGGACTTAGGAACAGCCCTGGGTCATAGAGGTATAAATACCATACTTGTAGACGAGTATACACATCGCTCTACACCCCAATATCACTTGAGCATCAGCACAACCTCTAAGGTGGGTTGCTTGGCCTGTTAGCTGCGCTCTATGCTGCGCAACAATGCTTACCTAAGGATAGCTGAGGGAGTACATATATTGTTTGAGAACAGCTACTTGAACTCCCTAGACAACCTCTGTCTTTACCCTGCTTTGTCTCGCTTTTGCTTCCTTCCACACCTCCCTCTGAGTCCCTTGCTTACTTTGGATCCCCTTTGTCCAAGTGTCATCAACATAGCTACCTAGTGCACAGTTCTTAAAAAGTAAGAACTACCCTTGTAACACTAGACTGAGAAATCAAAGTTTCTGCAGTGCCTCCAAGGTTCACGGTCTCCCCCAACCTGAGCATTGATTCTGAGTATGACTCAGAAGACGACGCAATCCTCCATCAAAGGGAGCTCATTGCTAACCACCTCCCTATCCTCTGAGACATTTACTTCCCCCCAATCTCTACTGTCAACATTTATTACTGGCAACAGATTGATATCTGGTTGCACAATGCCTATGTCCTCTGAGACTTGGTAGGCCTCCTCCCATTTGGACAAATCTTAAACCAGGTGCAATACAACCTTTTCATTGACACCTTAAACCACCTTGTCAAACCTGCTCACTGCCAACTCTTGTTCTGGCACCTCTCGAACTCAAGGAACTTTGATGGGGAACTGACCAGCATCCTCACCCTCACTGATAGCGACAATAAGCTCTGTCAAGGCTCACTGTTGAACTATCCAGTTCAAGAGTGAGGGATAAGCTTGAAGACAAGTTGATAGATGTCTAAGATGGCATGGGCAAGGAGCAGAGTCCAAAGCAGTAGCAGGTACCAGAGAGGTACAGTTACTGGTAAAGTCAAGCAGGTATGCAGGGAAGAAGCCAGAATGGTCACAAGGGGACAGTCCTTAGAGGAGTATCCCAGGGATAGAGAGTGCTGTAAACAAATGGACAGTCTGAAGACTGTCTGCTACTTTATTGAGCGCTTATATACTACAAAAGAACTGCTAAAACAGGGAACAAGTTATAACCTTGTTATCAAGCACAATAGATGGATGAGTAAGAAGTCGGAGTACGCTTACTGAGCATGCTCAGTCATGCTCAGTAAGCTGCTGAGTAAGAAGGCTCCTCTTGATGAGTAAGAGCCTCTACTGTCCACATGTTCACTTGCTTTAGTACATGTGTAACGCACCTGATCCATTTGCTGTTAGTTAGTTTAGGGCCGGTCATTTGAGGACTTGTAGTTTGGTTCAGAGAATAGAGTTGCTTATAAGGCCCCTTATATAGTTCCATTAGGGTCCTTAGAGTCGACCCTAAGACTTCTATTAAGGTCCTTAGTATTGCGTTATAGTGTGTTCTACGGTTATTAGAGTTAGTCTAATAACATGTTGTAGGGTCTTTAGTATCATGTTAGTGCCTATTGTAGAGCACTTAGAGTCATTTTAAAGGGTCCTTAGGGAGGCTATAATACTGTCTTTTATTGCTAAAAGGGTTGCCATTAAGTATGGCTTGCTGTATGTTGATTGTGCTGAGAATTGCTTGCGCAACAATGTGCATGTGATATTGTTGACACCTCTACTCACCCCTTTTGTCTGTGTGAACAGGGTGACACCATAGAGGCTGGGTTTCCTCTCATAAGGAAGGGTCCTTCAAGGGCCCTCTCTGGGAAATGGTTCATGGCAAGCTCTGGACTGAGGTGATCCAACACTATGCCCTCATTCAAGAGTTATTGGAAGGTCAGGCATTGTACTACCTGACCTTGTTCACCCTCACACATGAGCATATTGCCATGCAGTGCAACTACCTTTGTCTCAACCAATTCGTATGGAAGGGACAAATGACCCTCCAGCTAGCATTTGTGGAGGGAAGAAGATATATTTACAACTGGATTGAAGCTATGTGGACCCATGGCATTATTGACACTCCACAGAATCTGGTAGACCCTACAGGACTGTACTCTCTGCCTCCAGCAGTCTACACAGGCCCCCCCATTCCTGAAGAACTTTCCACCATCAGTTGACCTCTTACCCCCATGGTAAGACAAACCCCAATGAGCAGCATTTGTACCCACTGGTCCCCTACCCCAACTTGCCCAGCCATCTGCCTCTGCCTCAGAGAGGTGTGCAATTGTGGCTTCTGACCTGACACAACCCCCATGCAACCAGGTATAAACCTGTGGACCTTTGAAGATAGACATCTCCTGCACCAACCACTCTGGCACCCTCTCACAGACGAAGAGGCTGTCACTCTGCTTCTGCAGTTTCAAGCTCCTGAGTAGATCACCCATTGCCTCTTACTCCCCCAGTTATCCTGGCCCTGCTTCCATTCACTGACTGTCTGTTAACCCCCTTCACTACTCCTTTAGTAGAACACTCAAGTAGTAGCCAGTCACCCCCAGGTTCCATAGTTGGCTTACAGTGCTACTTTCCTGAGTTAGTGTACTTAGGATCAGTACTACCCCATAGAATGTGTAGGGAATTATTAGACTTCAAGAATCATCATAAAGAACTGTGGCACATGTGAACACAAGCCTTTGTTCACATAGACCACCCCATAGAAGAAATCAGCCAGTTTGCTCTGCACCCGTTAGACTTTGAAGGTATTCTCTGGAAAAGCCATATAGCCATAACATACTCTGGTGTCACTCAGGAATACTTCTGCATCACCCAAAACCTTCAAACCCAACAATGGGGCATACCCACACTGCTCCCAGCATACACTGTCACATACCCGTGGGATGCAACTCACTGGACCATCATACCCCTTGAAGCGAGCCAAACCAGGGCGCGCAGAGTTCGTGGGGCTGGACGGCGATCCAAAGACGGTTGTCTTGACCCAAGAGCAAGAGGAATGAGGAGGAAGGGAGAAGAGAAGGAGAGGAGAGGAGAGCAAGATCACTCGCGCGCAGTTGTTTCTGACTGAAGGTAAGGAGAACTCAAGAAGACTGTATTCCTCTTCCTCTTTTTTTTCTACTACAGAGTAGCTAGGTGTTTTATATACAGGAGAGAAGTACTAAGGATGAAAGGCATGAAAGGGAGATAGGCATGAAAGAGAATCAAGACTGGTCGAGACGGTCGAGGCCATGGTGAAAGGCCTGAGACAAACGCGTCGCGTGTGCCGAGGCGTGGCGTGTGCACGTGGTCGGTGGCGAGGACTGGGCGATGCGATGCGAGGAAGGAGGCAAGGTGTGGGAGGAGGCCGAGCGTCACGCATCGCGCGCGGTCCGCACGTGGTTCCGAGGCCAGCGATATGGCTCACCTTACACCCTTAGAATTCCAATAGCCACTTATGCAGAAGTAGTAAAAGGTGAAGGCCTTTACAAACCACATGACCACAGAAAGTGCATCCTTCACCTCACAAGAAGGAATCAACACCTTTTTGAACTATTGTTCTATTGCAAGGACCCCTACTGCCACTGGCACAAGGATTGGCACTACACCCGCATCTGGCATAAGTCTTGGGACCAATAGCCCACCATTTGACCAGCAACATATGCAGAGGTTGTAAAGGGGGAGAACCTTTACAAACCTATACACTTCATTGGGCACATCTATTACTGCACACCAGAGGAGCACCGCCACTCCTTAGAACATCCCTATTTCTATAAGGACCCATATTGCCTGTGGTACAAAGACTGGCATCACTAGTGAATGAGTCAAAGTCTGGAAGAAGAGATGTTATGAAGGCCCCTCTGAAAGTGAACAACTACAAATCCCTGTCTTCTTCTGCAACATCAACTATAACATCACTGGAGAGTACTATACTGGCTTCTGCAGAGACCAATCTGTCACCCAATATGACACCCTTTACGACCACTGGATCTTAGATGCAAGAAAAGATGTTGACAAAGAGGACATCAAACTCTCTCAAGAGACTTTCTGAACCCTCATCCCTGAAGTCACCTTCCTTTGCAATTTTGACCTCCTCACTGGGACTGCAACATTTCAAGGTTGAACATTGGAGTAGAAACCTTGAACTATTCATATACCAAAACCACAAACCAGTTGATTTCTTGACTGCTCAGGAAGAAGCAGAGCAAGCAGAGGTTACCCACAACCTTGAAGCTACAGTAGAAACTGCGTCAAGGGTTCTATCCCAGGTCACCAGAGCTCTCACACTGGTGAGAGGGAACACACCAACACCAAGTCCATCTAGAGTACCAGGAGGGTTTGATTCCCCAGAACCTAGCCATCTTCCAACTCCTGTAACAGTAGGACAGCGTACAGTAGTGGCACCCCCACCACCACCTCCATCTCCTACATGCAGAACACCATGAGCCCCTGCTCCTCCATTCAGAACACCAGCATCACCAGCATCACTTGCACCACTGACTCCACCAGCACCACCACCAGTAGCACCTACACAAGTGGCACCACTGGTGCCCCTTGCACCGCCAGCTCCAGCTCCGCCACCACCCCCTGTACAACCTGCTCCAATGGCAGCACCAGCACCTGCCCAGGTACAACAAAGTCATATCATTGGGACCACCCCAGAGGCCTTTGATGGCAAGGCAGAGAATGCAGAGACATTCTGGGCCATGCTAGACAACTATTACTATATCAACCTGGACTTGTTCCTGGATGAAGGAAAGAGGGTTGCAGCTGCCCTTACACATTTAAAAATAGGTACCCTGGCTGGGACTTGGGCTCAAGAACTAATGACAAAGGCCCAAGCCTTACAACCCATCAATTATGGCTTGTGGCAAGACTTTAAGACAGCATTTGCTGATCATTTCATCCCAGCAGACGCACAGCTTGACAAGGCAATACCCCTTTCAATGAATGGTACCAGAAGTGGTCCCATCATGTGACCCACTCACAAGCAGATAAAAACAGGAAGATGTTTGCCTTCCACTGTAACCTAAATCAAGGAATCCACACAAAGATACTGGTATAACATCTGCCCCCACTACCTTAGCAGCACTAGTCAAGAAGGCACATGAGTTTGATCAAGTATATCACATGTAGATGTCACCATCATGCCATACAGGGAAACCAACCATATGAACAAGGGGGCTAACCACTAATGACCCCAGACACCCCAGTAGAAATCAACCTCTATCAGGGGGAACCAGGTGAGCAGTGCTGGAACAACAACACCCCATGTAACACTCTCACAAAGGCCGAGAAACAACACCGCACAGAATTGAAACTGTGCTACTACTGTGGCAAACCAAACCACATGGCTAAAGACTGCAGGTCTAAGAAAGCCACCACTCATGCTCGCTGCCCTGGACAGTCCTTGCAGATGGCAGTCCATTCAGCCACCTTTCAGGAAGAACAATTTGAACAGAAAGAAACTGACCTGGTTCCTATTGCATCTCTTGTAACTTGATGTGAAAGTCTTGCTGCTAACATTCCATGTCCCCATTCTGCCCCTATGGATTTTTGATAGAACCCCTTAGTGCACCACTAAGGAATATGGTACAGATTGCCACTATACCCATACAAATCAATTACCCCAAAGTCTTTACAAAGAATATAAGATCCCCTTCCATAGCCTTGAAAGTAACACTCATGGGGGAACTCAGCAGCAAGGAAATCAGTGCAAGTGCTCTCATAGACAGTGGGGCAGAAGGAATGATAATCCACAGGCAATTCATGAACCAACATAACCTCCACCTTTGCAGCCTTCAAAAGCCCCTACCAGCACAGAATGTGGATGGCACCACAAACACTATGGATTAATCAGATATAGCACCATCCAATGACTTTGAATCAAAGCAATGGGAGGCACACATGATGAACAGGCAGAGTTCCTTGTTACCAACATAGGAGACTATGACATTATTCTGGGTACTGACTGGCTAAGACACCACAACCCCAACACCAATTGGACCAATGACACTATCACTTTACAAAACTGCCCGGTGATGTGTGTAATGACACAACCCTCCATAATGGTCCTATCAACTCACAGTACACGTGGAGAGTCGATAAAAGCCCTCACTTTCCTGGAAGATGAAGAACCATCATTCAAACATGTAGCAGCCTTAATATTTCAGGACACTATGGATAAGGAAGAGCCCCTTGTTGACCAACAAATGTTGTGCAGCATAGAGCACAGCTAACAGGCCAAGAAACCCACCTTAGAGGTTATTCTAATGCTCAAGTGATATTGGGGTGTAGAGCGATGTGTATACTCATCTACATGTATGGTATTTATACCTCTATGACCCAGGGCTGTTCCTAAGTCCAAAAGAGGTGACTACAGGTGTCCACTATATCGCACACATAGTGACGCATGATGTGGAAATGTTCTAGACACAGCGTAAGGCTGCATCTTGTGATAGATAGCATAGTATGCATAAACCCATTGCCATAAGTGCATATGCTAAAGTTCTGTCTAACACGTAACATCATTGAGCGGATCTTGAACCTTGTTTGAAGGTCTTTGCCTTCTTTGATCCGTTCGGGTTCCGGTTCAACACTCCCCCTTGCTAAGTGCATCGGTAGATGCTGTGAGCATTTTCCCACATTCAGGGGTAGAACGTTAGTCCTAGCTGCTCCCTGAATTTAAGGAACTTGATGCGACCAAGGTTCTTGGTGAACATGTTGGCTGGGTTGTTAGCCCCTTCAATAAAGAATAGCTCCATCTGTTTGTTTTGTATGACTTCACGAATGAAGTGATAGCACAAGTCAATGTGTTTGATGCACTTTTCTTGTACAGGGTTGGAGGCTAAGAATATTGAGCCTTGGTTATCACCAAACAGTGGGATGGGAGCAAGATTGATGCCAAGTTCTGTTAGTAAGGATTTAATCCAAACCAACTGTCTGCTAGTGTCAGAGAGTGACATGTACTCGGCTTCTGTGGATGAGAGCGTGACTGTTTATTGCGCTTGTGAGTTCCACAAAAATATTGCTCCAGCCAGGTTCATCATATAGCCTGTAGTGGACTTCCGATTAGTTGGATCAGAAGCCCAGTCAGAGTCGGCATATGCCATCAAGCTGCCATTAGATGGTCCATCATAGACCAAAGCATAATTAGCAGTTCCCAAGAGGTATCAGCAAATATAGAATGCACAATTTAAATGATCCTCTGAGGGATTGGCAGCATGTTGTGACAACTTAGTGACCACAAAGGCTATGTCTGGACACGTTCCAAGCATTATGTATAGGAGTGATCCTATAACTTGCTCGAATTTTGACAACAAGGCTGGGTCAGTAGCGGAAGTGTTGGGAGAGGGGTGATAGCCCTCTGGTAGCGGAGTACATCAGGAAATTTACATAAAACTTTTTGAGCTTTATAAAGATGTTATACAGCCACAAAGTAATCTAAAGTTCGTAAAGTACCAAAAAGATCCGTCAAGACAGAAAGTCTTGCCGGAATTAGTGTAAGACTTTGACTGCATTGCCCACCCCTCGCCACTGACCATGCACACTGCCATGCCCCAGCTCACGTGACACATTTGCGTCTCAAGCCTTCACCACGGCCTCAACCACCTCGCCCAGTCCCAATCCTCTGTTCCCCCTTCACCATTCCCAACTTCATCCTCCATCACAGTCACTGTCCCCACATCACCAGCTTCTGCCGCCATCTCTCCGTTGCCCACAGTTGTCATCACCGCCACCTTAGTCTCATCCACCTCCATCATCACTCTGCCTGCCCCAATGGCCCCAGCCCCAGCCCCAGCCTCTCCAGCTGCCATCTCTGCTTCACTCGCCTCCACCACTACATCTACGCCCATCACCATTGCCCCTGCGTCATCAGTCATGCCTGCCTCGGCCTTAGCTTCACCCCTCGCGCCCTCAGTAGCACCACCAGTCGCCGTCCCTGCTTTGCCCATGATCGTCACAGCCACTGCCTCACCCCCGTGCTCACCCATCATCACCTTTGCCGCATGCAATTCAGCACCCACCACCTCAGGCCCAGCTCAGCCAACCGCCGCCGCCATACCAGCCCTCACGGTCTTGTCTGCCACCCCTGCCTTCACCTCACCTGCTCCCACGCCCTCAGTCATCTCATCCCCCTCAGCCCCAGTCACAACCTCGCCTGCCTTAAAAATCTCAGCCTTGCCACTCGCCTCTGTCGCCTCTGCTGCTCTTGCCTCACCCTCTGCCGCCCCTGTAGCCTCAGGCTCACCCACTGACATCTTAGCGCCACCCACCGCCTTAGACATGGCTCAGTCAGCTGCCACCACCATGCCCTCAGCCTCATCCATTGCCCTGGCCGCCACGTCAGCCCCCACTGCTCTGTCCCCACTGTCTGCCATTGCCCCCACGTCGCCCACTGCTGTCTCCCCTCTGTCTGTCACGCGCTCCGTCGTTGCCTTCACTCCATCCATCTCTGTCATCACACCACCACCGCCTCCTTGGTCTTGCCCACAGCCTCACTGCCATTTGCCACCACCATTTTAGATTCGCCCAACTCCAGCATCACAGCACCATCACCACCCCCTGCCACCAGCACCGCCTCAAAAGACCAAGAAGGCCCCGAACCCAAACACAAACTTAGCCTCCACACACCACCGCAGAAGGAGCAGCAGCACCATAGGAGAAGCTGCCGCCGCCGATGCCGACATCATGCCGCACACCACCTCTCACATCACCTCCCTGTCCACTCACGTGTCACCGCCCACATCTGCTGCTGCCACCTGCATTGGAGACGACCTCACCACCGCTGCCACAAGATGACAAATGCCACCCTCATGCAAGCCGCCCCATGCATCCTCCACCTCCACATCCACCACCATCTCACCACCACCTTCACCCTCTTCTCCATCGCCTCCATCTCCCACGACCCTCACCCTCCAGCGTCGCCACCCTCTCTCACCACTGCCCTCACTCTTGCTGCCCCATTGCCTCACCCAACTGCGCTGATGCCTCTAACAAGAGCAACAACAAGAGCAGCCACAGCAACACTTCTCATTGCCATTGCCATCACCACTTGCCACTTGCCTCTTTTGTTGCCCCCACTACACTTGCCATCACCATTGCATACTCCATCACTACCAACACTGCCTCAACAATTTAGATGCACAAGGCCTCAAAATGTTTGCATTAAGATGCTTGACCAAGGATGGTCAAAATTTCAACCCCCTGGAAGATGTAAGGTGAATCATGGCTGGTCACTGAATCATGTGTGGAACACATCTTACCCCACTATGGTACTGGCTTTCTACCTAAAGACTTCAGTTATATTAATGCTCTTGATTCATTTAAGTCTTATTTTGTGAATCATTTTGTTGACTATCATGCACATGAACTCCTTCAGCCTCCTAACTAACTTTACAAACTTTATTAACCTTTCCAACTTTTTTGACTTTATGTGGCACCTTGATGACACTATTGAACTTTGCAAACTTTTGACTTTAGGAGTGACCATTATAAAGCCAAAAAGCCAAAAAAGTTGAAAAAAAATGTGTGATTTTTCTGATGTAGGAGCAGGGTTTGCGTTAAGCAAGTTGAAACACTGCAGCACTTTCCTAAGATATTCAGTCTGATCCAGATGTATCTGGCCAGACTTGCAGTATGATGCGCATGCGTAGAAATTCTTGGGCATCACCCAGATCTTGACATTCCCAGAGCTTCATGAAGCACTCCTTGGTTTTATTGATTTGTTTTTTGTCTGCTCCAAAGAAGAGCACATCATCAACATAGACGATGGCTATAATGCTCTTGTCTTTACTAACAAAGAGCCCAGAATCAGACATAAGGCGAATAAGGCCAAGCAAGGCCATGGACTTGTCAAGGGCTTTCCACCATGCAAGTGCTGCTTGCTTGAGTCCATATATTGCGCATTTTAGGCACATGACTTTACGCTCTTGGCCTTTTATTTTGAAGCCCTCAGGCTGCTCCATATAGAGCTCTTCATTGAGCTCACCATAGAGAAAGGCAGTCTTGACGTCTAGTCCACTAATGTGCCAATTTTTAAGTGCTGCAAGCACAATCATCAGGCGGACTGTCTCAAACTGTACCACAGGTGAGAATATTTCGTCATAGTCAATGCCTTCTACTTGGGAGAAGCCTTTGGCGACTAGTCTGGCTTTTTTACAACCATCAGACTTAAGGTCAAATACCCATCTATTTTTGCTTATTTTGTGATCCGAGGATTGACTAGTTTGAAGACTTTGCATCTGTGGAGGGATTCCAACTCCTCGCGACAAGCATCTTTCCACTCCTTTTGGAGTTCACTTGGCATTTGCAGAATGTCCCTAAAGGTCCATTCACGAATTTTCACAGTATCGGGTGCTTCCGAACTTAGTGGAACTGCTTGGGCGAGCAGATAGTTCAGAAATTTGACTCCCCCTTCCCTTGCAAGATGTAGAATGTCTTCTACCTCATCCTCAGAGGCTTGTGGCGGTTGATCGTCAAGGATGACAGGATGGTAAGGGCCTGGTGTGGCCGATCCTGACGTACTATCCTCGCCGGAGCTACCAGGTTGGTTTTCTGTCATTGTTCTCCATGTGTGTGTGCACTGAACATCTTTTTCCACTTCTGTGGGGTGTCTGCATTCACCATAGACATTGCCAGGATGGGTAGGTACTTTCCTCAACCGCTGAGACCTTCGAAGAGGTACAGGCTCTTCAACGGGAGGAGGGGACATTGTAGGAGGGACGGGTGTTTGCTCGCATTCCTCTTCTTGTGGTGCCTGTATAGGCTGCTCAGCGTCCTCACTTTTAATTGTAGGGAGTGGGTCATCAACACCAGGAATGGTGTCTTCAACAGGTTGTTGCGGTAGTTCCTCATGCAGCTCATTAATCCTTGTGGTACCTTTAGTGCACACTTTGTCACATTTGGGGTACAGGGTCTCATCGTAGAGGGCGGTGGCATTAGTGTAAAGCATATTATTAGGGAGCCTCATAAAGAGTGAGGCTTTGATTCCCTCAGTATGACCAAGGTAGATCATTAGCTTGCTTTTAGGCAAAAGCTTATTGACTCGACACTTTTCTGGTATGTGCACATATGCACTGCAACCAAATACTCTGAGGTGTGAGATATCAGGGACCTTGTTCTTTAGGACTTCGTAGGGTGTATGCCATTGAAGGTGTCTGGCAGGTGTCCTATTGTAACAGTGTGTCCCATGATTCACTGCAAATTCCCACCAGGAGGGAGGTAGACAAGCTTCAAGGCGCATTGCCTGAGCTTTGTCCATTACAGTGCACATAAAGCGCTCTGTGTGTCCATTCTGTTGTGGAGTGTAGGGGGCGCTTTGCAGGATTTTAATTCCTTCATCCTTTAGGATGTTGTCAAAGGCCTCGGACTTGTACTCTCCACCAGCATCGGACATCCACTCTTTGATTCCTGCTTTATATTGGTTCTTTATCATAGCAAGGAATTGCTTGATGGCCATTATGGTCAACTTTTTATTTTTTAAGAGTGTAATCCATGCATAGGAGGAATAGTCATCAATGAAGCTGACAAAATATTTGTACTTATGATACGACTTCACAGGAAAACTCTTAAGGTCTGAGTGGATATGCTTGAATGGTGCAGAAGCACAAGTTTCAGAAGGAGGGTGCGCAGATGCAGGCATCTTGCCTGGCACGCAGCCAGGAACATACTGGCTGTTCCTGAGGGATTTTCAGGTCTTCAGGGAGACCCTTGGTATGTGTCTTTGCACATGTTATGACATCCTTAGATGGGTGGCCAAGGCATCGGTGAATGACATCATAATCTACCACGTAGATAAGAGAATGTGCTTGCACACTTTCAATTGAGGCATCTAACCAATATGTGGTTTGACCTGGGAATAAGGGGTAAGAGGTCAGGATTATATGTCCATCCTCTTGTAGGGAAATATGTCTATTGTTCCCTAATGCATGCATCCCTTGTTGTAAAAACTCCCCCATAGATAATATCTGAGTGTTAATTTTTGGAATATAGAGGACAGGAGAAATGCACGTGACAACCATTTTAGAGTTGACAGTGTGCCGAAGCAACACAGTGCCTTTGCCTTCCACATAAGTTGTGTTATCGGCAGTTTTCACAGGGGATCTTTCATGCAGCAAAGCCAGCGTATACTCTATAAAGTCTTTTATTTTGAAGGTGAAGTGTGCGGACATGCCAGAGTCCAGGAGCCATAAGGATCCCATTTTACTCAAGTTGTGCTTTCCTCTACATCTCGAACAATTCATGTTACATTCACTATGCAGGGAACTACTCCCTGCGCTAATTTGTACATTGTGCGATACAAGTGAACACTTTCTAGACATATCTAGCCCGCTTTGGGGCTGGGGAGATGCTAAAAGGTTCCTTAGCAAGTGAAAGGAGAGAGGGAGGTGCACACATGCTTCATTATCTTTGGGGTTGCTGCCCCAATCAAGTGGTTCATCTGACATCCGATGGTGTCAGAGCACACTCAGGGGTGGCAGCACCTTCTGGGATACCATCATATATGTCAAATAAATCCAACGTGTTTGTTTGCACAAAGTCACCATTGTCCTGGTCCATAGGCTCAGGGATGGGCGACAGTAATTTGACTGCACTTGATGAGGCAGCAGATTGAGTTGAGATCTGCTGCTTGAGGGTCTCAACTGTCTGTATAGTGGGGGTTACCCCAAGATCGTCAGCAAGATCAAGTGCTTTGTTTAAGGCCTTGTAAGGGCTGTGAGTGCATTTGTGAGGGTCAGTCACAGTTGGGACAGTACATTGTTGGATCCCTGAGGGACCCAGATGGGCGATAGTGGTAATGGTTGGGAGTGGGAGTGCAGCAACATCCGCAATGTGGGAGTGTCTGGGACCATGGCTGTGATCGGCCTTCTCCTTGCCTTTCCCTTTTCCTTTGCTGCCGCGCTTACTGCCCTGGCGCTTGTCCTTATCTTCATTGCACTTGGGCTTATTGCCCTGCTGCTGAGAAGAAAAGGAGGGGTCACCATGCTTCCGCTTGACAGCAGAAAGCTTCTGCGCGCTGTGCTTCTTGCTTGTGCTGCAATTGATCTCACTTTGATATTGAGAGACAATAGCCTCTCGGACGTCCTTAGTGTTAGGGTCGGCCAGTTCATAGTTCTGAGTAACAATGTGGACAAGCATTTCCCATTTCTGGGGAATGGCAGCAAGCATGATGAGTGCCTGCAAGGTGTCAGGGATGTGAAGGGAGGAAGTGGTGAGACGCTGGATCGCAGTGTGTATCCGATCCATTTGTGGGCCAGGATGCTGGCTCAGGTTAATGTGGATGGAAATGGCTTCTTTGAAGTCCTTATAGATGCTAACTGTAGTCGCCATGCCATAAAGGGTTTCAAGGTGATTCCAGATAGTCTCGGCATTGTCCAGGGTCGTGAGATCCTGCTGGATTGTGATGCTCGATCTAAGGACCATATGACCAACTGCCATATCATTCCCTTTATGCCAGTCTTTCAGAGCTGCCTGAGCGACAGCCTGGGCAGCAATCTCTTCGGGAAGAGGTGCCTGGGGAAGGGCAGGGACGATTGGCATGTCAAAAGTTCCATTACAATAACCTCACAGTCCAACGGACATGAGGTAGGCTTTCATAGCCTTTGACAAAATACCATAGTTTGCGCCATCAAGGATGGGGACAACAGGGGCAGAGGGTTGAGATGACAACATAATAGCTGTTAGAAAAAGGCTTAGAGGTCAGTCAGTAAGAGTATTGTACTCAAACAAGCCAACATAGTCTCCTCATAGGGTAGACTAGCTCACTGCAGCATGCAGGCTTCAGGGATGCTTCGCCATTGTTGCAGCCGATGAAGGCGCATGGCTTGCAGGGCCCATAACCTGTTGTGCAGCATAGAGTGCAGCTAACAGGCCAAGCAACCCACCTTAGAGGTTGTGCTAATGATCAAGTGATATTGGGGTGTAAAGCGATGTGTATACTCGTCTACATGTATGGTATTTATACCTCTATGACCCAGGGCTGTTCCTGAAGTCCGAAAGAGGTGACTACAGGTGTCCACTATATTGTGCACATAGTGACATGTGATGTGGAAATGTTCTAGACACAGTGTAAGGCTGCATCTTGTGATAGATAGCGTAGTATGCATAACCCTATTGCCATAAGCACATATGCTAAAGTTCTGTCTAACACATAACATCTATGAGCGGATCTTGAACCTTGTATGAAGGTCTTCGCCTTCTTTGATCCATTCGGGTTCTGGTTCAACAACAAATTCATAGCACCTTCCAGTGCCATCCAGTATGCATCCAAGCAAAGAGTACAACATCTACCAAGCTGGCAAAGGATAATCAGCAGACACAGCCCTTTGCAGAACTAATCCTAACTGAATTGAAGATCTGGCAAAGCATGTTTGACAAGCAAGCCTCCCAATGCCTTCCTGCTCATGCACCATGGGATCATGCCATTAACCTTGAACCAGGGGCCCCATGTAAAGACTGTGGCATCTATAGGCTCACTCCAAAGGAGTTAATTGCATTAAAAGAATATCTAGATGAACACCTCAAAAGGAGGACTATTTGCTCCTCTAAAGCACCAATAGCTAGCCCATTCTTCTTTGTGGAGAAGAAAGGCAGCACCTGTCATGAACCATTCTCCGGAGAGGGCCCTTGAAGGACCCTTCCTTATAGGAGGAAACCTGGTCTCTATGGTGTCACCCTGTTCACACGAGCAAAAGGGGTGAGTAGAGGTGTCCACAATATTGCGCGCGCATTGTTGCGCGAGCGATTCTCGGCACAATCGACATACAGCAAGCCCTACTTAAAGGCAACCCTTCTAGCAACAAAAGACAGTATTAGGGCCTTCCTAAGGACCCTTTGGAACGACCCTAGGAGCTCTACAATAGACACTAACCTAGTATCAAAGGCCCTACAACGCGTTATTAGACCAACTCTAATAACTATAGAACGACTATAAGGCAATACTAAGGACATTAACAGAAGTATTAGGGTCGACTCTAAGGACCCTAATAGAACTATATAAGGGCCTTATAAGATGACACTATTCCCTAACCAAACTACAAGTCCTCAAATGACCGGCCCTAAACTAACTAACAAGAAATGAATCAGGTGCTTACACGTGCACTAAAGTAGTAAACACGTGGATGATGGAAGCTCTTACTCATCAAGAAGAGTCTTCTTACTCAGCAGCTTACTGAGCATGACCGAGCGTGCTCAGTAAGCGTCCTCCGACTTCTTACTCATCACTCTATTGTGCTTGATAACAAGGTTATGACTGGTTCCCTATTTAGCAGTTCTCTTGTAGTATATAAGCGCTCAATAAAGTAGCGGACAGTCCTCAGACTGTCCATTTGTTTACGGCACTCTCTAACCCTGGGATACTCCTTTAAGGACCGTCCCCTTGTGACTACCCTGGCCTCTTCCCTGCGTGACTGTTCTACTCTCACAGTAACAATACCTCTCTGGTATTTGTTACTACTCTGGACTCTACTCCTTGCCCACGCCGTCTTGGACGTCTACCGACTCGTCTTCGAGCTTATCCCTCACTCTTGAACTGGATAGTTCAACAGTGAGTCTTGACAGCACCCTACACCTGGTACAGGACTATCAAGGTCTTAATGCCACCACTATCAAAGATGCCTACGGTTGCGCAGCATAGAGCGCAGCTAACAGGCCAAGCAACCCACCTTAGAGGTTGTGCTAATGCTCAAGTGATATTGGGGTGTAGAGCAATGTGTATACTCATCTACATGTATGGTATTTATACCTCTATGACCCAGGGCTGTTCCTAAGTCCAAAAGAGGTGACTACAGGTGTCCACTATATTGCGCATTAAGTGACGCGTGATGTGGAAACGTTCTAGATGCAGCATAAGGCTGCATCTTGTGATAGATAGTGTAGTATGCATAACCCTATTGCCATAAGCGCATATACTAAAGTTCTGTCTAACACATAACATCTATGAGCGGATCTTGAACCTTGTATGAAGGTCTTCGCCTTCTTTGATCCGTTCTGGTTCTGGTTCAACACCTACCCCCTACCATTGATCCTGGATCTCACTGACAAACTACAGGGGGCACAATACTTCACAAAGTTCGATGTATGGTGGAGATATAACAACATCCAACTTTGACAAGGTGATGAATACCTAGCAGCCTTCAAGACACCCCTAGGCCTCTTTGAACAACTTATTATGACCTTTGGCCTTTGCAACACACCAGCCACATTCCAACAGTTCATGAACAACATCTTAGCACCATTAATCACAACAGGGCATGTTGTGGTGTATCTAGATGACATACTAATTCTGGCAAACACCATTTTGGATTTAGATCAATGGACACATAAAGTCCTCAGGATCCTACAGGAACATGACCTATACCTCAAACCAGAGAAGTGTGCTTTCCATCAAACATCCATCAGCTATTTAGGCATACACATATCCCAAGGGTGCATATCAATGGACTCTGACAAGCTAGTAGGCATAACACAGGGGCCAAATCCTAGCAATGTTACCAAAGTTCAAGCCTTCTTAGGCTTTTGTGACTTCTATAGATGATTCATACACCAAGATTCCTATCTGGCCCAACCATTGTTCAATCTGACCAAGAAGGATCACCCATTTCATTGGGGACCTGAGGAAGAATAGGCCTTCCGCATCCTCATCGAGGCATTTACAAAAGCACCCATCTTAGCACTACCAGACTGCTCCTGACCATTCTGCTTGATCTGTGATGCAAGCGACTTTGCAGTCAGCTCTATTTTAGAACAACCAGATGAACTAAACTGGTACCACCCAGTTGCATACTTCTCCAAGTCATTAGACCCAGCTCAAAGGAACTATATGATCTATGACAAAGAACTTCTAGCCATAGTTTCCTCCCTTTGGCACTTCTGACATTACTTAGAGGGAGCTAAATATCCAGTAGAGTTGTGGACAGACCACAACAACCTCACATACTTCATGATGAAGCAGAAGCTCACCTGATGACAAGCTTGGTGGGCTTTACTACTCAGCATATTCAATTTCCACATTACAGTATACACCACCCAGGAACCCAAAACAAAGCAGATGGTCTGTCCAGGCAGCCAGACTATAAAGAGGGGATGCATGAAAATGACACAAAGGTTCTGCTGGACCAACAATCTTTTAAGATCAGAGCAACCCAATCATCCACAACAGAACCTATTGGGGACTTTGAACTCAGAAAACAGCTATGCTCTAGCAAGGAGTATGACCCAGAGGTCAAAACAGCCTTAGAAACCATCCTAAAGAATGGCCCCCACCACCTTACAAAAGGCTTACAGGACTGGAACCTAGAGGATGGACTGATCCTCTTCAAAGGGAAAGTCTATGTCCCAAAGTCAGACACACTGAGGTGTACAGTCCTTAAAGTACACCATGATTCCTTAGCCACCGG